>QXEO01000205.1:1650669-1907919 GCA_007115705.1 Dactylis glomerata | reverse complement strand
AACCGACAATGCATACCGAACGGGAAGAAGAGTAGAGGATTGGATGGTCGCCGTTTCCTAGTTCATGTTGGACAAGGTTTCTACTCTAACACGACGTGGTGCGGTCCAGTCTAATCCAGTATAGGAGAAAACATTGTAAATTAGAGCTGGGTTAGTTCATGCATGTATAGCATATACTCTGCCTATTAGGGCACGATGGTGATCTCCGCTATGTTATTTTAGACAATTCACGTGTAGCATGTGGAGTCTGTCTATTAGCGCAGGACTATGGTCTCTGATTCAATTTTCTGTGGGCCATTTCGAACGGTTTTTCTATTCGGCACTGATTTTCTTTACATATAGCAATCTTGCAGTATTCTGTAATCTCGTGGGAGGATAATTATAAACCTTCCATATAAGGGCAAATACGATGGCCACCATACTAGTTATCCGAAAGAAAGTTTGGGTCTTGTTGTAGCCTTACAGATAATACAGTTCTTGTTTCAGGGGTACAGTGGCTGGTAATCACAAATGGATCGTCGAATTACACCATGGGACCTGGAATGCATGTTATGCGATGAAACGGCAGAGCCGAAGGCCCTACCGCTGTCACTTTTGGAAGAAATCACAGACGGTTTCTCTGATGAGCAGCGAATTGGCAGCGGTGGGTTCGCGGTGGTTTATAAGGTATATCAACTTTCAGCTGCTCTGGTCTCGACCAAAGATCATCTTAATATTACAGTCGTTACTGACAAGGCATCCTTGCACTCTAGGGAAAGCTTAAGAATAAAACTGTGGCCGTGAAAAGGATGTTCAATACGTATATGTATGAGAAAGAGTTCCAGCGAGAAGTTGAATGTCTCATGATGGTGAATCACAGAAATGTAATACGGTTTCTGGGATATTGTGCTGACACACAAGGGAATATGGCATGGCACGAAGGAAAATTCATCATGGCGGATGTACAACAGAGGTTGCTCTGCTTTGAATATCTTCCTAAAGGGAGTCTTCATGAGTATATTACTGGTAGGATAATGTGGCACACTACAGGAACGAATCAAGGGGCCCACGGCCGATATCTGTGCCGACGGCAAAATGTCGGGGCCGTCGGCACAGCACGAGGCTCGGGGAGGCGGAGAAGAGGACCGTCGGCACAGATAAGCCGTCGGCACAGCCGCATCTGTGCCAACGGCCACCGTCGGCCTAGACGCGACCCTCGGCACAAACAACCTGTGGCCGTCGGCACACCCTCGCCGTCGGCACAAGCTCCTGCCAGGTGGGCCCAACCGTTACAGCCGTTAACGGAGCCAAGCAGTGCGACGGCTAGGCCGTCGGCTCAGATGGATGAGCTATGCCGACGGCTAGGCCGTCGGCACAGCTATTTTTTTCTTTCTTAATTTGTGTATTGTTTTCAAGAATTAAATTTGTTTATTTATGTATTACTCTCAAGTATTTATACATGTGAAGCAAATATTTGATATGTATAGCCAAAGGTTTGCCCATGCATAGCTCCCGAAGCTCGGTCTACGGCGAAACCCTAGCCCGCTGCACCCGTGCGGTCTATCCCCCTAGCTTTCTTCGACGACGCCAAGATGGGAGGCTAATGTGTTCCATCTGCCTTGGTTAGGTCATATGTACCTGAAAAACAAAGGTTTGCCCATGCATAGCTCCCGAAGCTCGGTCTACGGCGAAACCCTAGCCCGCTGCACCCGTGCGGTCTACCCCCCTAGCTTTCTTCGGACGACGCCACGATGGGAGGCTAATGTGTTCCATGTGCCTTGGTTAGGTCATATGTACCTGAGAAACAAAGGTTTGCCCATGCATAGCTCCCGAAGCTCGGTCTACGGCGAAACCCTAGCCCGCTGCACCCGTGCGGTCTACCCCCCTAGCTTTCTTCGGACGACGCCAAGATGGGAGGCTAATGTGTTCCATCTGCCTTGGTTAGGTCATATGTACCTGAGAAACAAAGGTTTGCCCATGCATAGCTCCCGAAGCTCGGTCTACGGCGAAACCCTAGCCCGCTGCACCCGTGCGGTCTACCCCCTAGCTTTCTTCGGACGACGCCAAGATGGGAGGCTAATGTGTTCCATCTGCCTTGGTTAGGTCATATGTACCTAAGAAACAAAGGTTTGCCCATGCATAGCTCCCGAAGCTCGGTCTACGGCGAAACCTAGCCCGCTGCACCCGTGCGGTCTACCCCCCTAGCTTTCTTCGGACGACGCCAAGATGGGAGGCTAATGTGTTCCATCTGCCTTGGTTAGGTCATATGTACCTGAGAAACAAAGGTTTGCCCATGCATAGCTCCCGAAGCTCGGTCTAGGGGAAACCCTAGCCCGCTGCACCCGTGCGGTCTACCCCCTAGCTTTCTTCGAACGACGCCAAGATGGGAGGCTAATGGTTTCCATCTGCCTTGGTTAGGTCATATGTACCTGAGAAACAAAGGTTTGCCCATGCATAGCTCCCGAAGCTCGGTCTACGGCGAAACCCTAGCGCTGCACCCGTGCGGTCTACCCCCCTAGCTTTCTTCGGACGACGCCAAGATGGGAGGCTAATGTGTTCCATCTGCCTTGGTTAGGTCATATGTACTGAGAAACAAAGGTTTGCCCATGCATAGCTCCCGAAGCTCGGTCTACGGCGAAACCCTAGCCCGCTGCACCCGTGCGGTCTACCCCCCGCTTTCTTCGGACGACGCCAAGATGGGAGGCTAATGTGTTCCATCTGCCTTGGTTAGGTCATATGTACCTGATCATTAGAGGCGGACACATCAACCGGCTACTTGGACACCCTATATGTCTACAAGGCTTTTTCATGTCGTACTAAGGGGTCGCACAAAATATACGGCCAAGCCCTGGCCATTCAATGGAGGATTTTTCTTTTAGATAAAAGGCACTAGGTGCCCGACTTTAAACCACAAGTTACATGCTGCGGCGTATAACTTAGCCAAATTATAGCAAAGTTATGAACTACGGGGTTGGCCTCCCTAGACAGACGGAGAAACACCAAGCCAAAGAAGATCAATCATTTAGCGCGCTTGAGACGTGGAGTTTCTTTAGCTCGGAGATTATCCACCTTAGATTTGCTTGATCCTTGGCTCTTGTAGTTGGAGTCCAAAGCTGCAGAAACACCAAGATTTTGTATATTACATCAGAAGGATATGAATCAGCTTTGATTTCATCGGTAGCTTATTTCTAGTGAGCCAAAGGGCCCATGACTGAGCCGCAAACAACACCCAGACCATCCGTCTGTGCCAGAAGACTATCGACAATTGCATAAAATTGTGGGAAGTTAGCAGGGGACCAGTTGCACCCGAGCAACTGGCGCACCACGCTCCACATGAATCTTGCTAAGGAGCACCAGAAGAAAATATTTTTTTTTCGAGAATACACCCCAGCAGGTGTATTAATCACATAGAAGAGGCAACGCCGAAGACCGGCAAAAAGCTACCAACAAGAGGTGGTAGCTCCTCGAGTCTAGAAGAGTTACTCTCCCTCAATCCATGGCACCGGCTCTGCAAAGCCAAACGCGTCACTACGGTAGAGCCTAGCTAGACGCCACCTACCAAATTCCTCCCTAAGTTTCGACACGATAGCCTGTACATCAGTTCTAGCCCTATTAAACACCAATCATTATGGTGCCGCCAAATGCACCAGAATACCAGGATGATAGACGTCCAAAGGTCACGCTGCAACGCCTTGGGACAAGGCCGACAAGTCCACCACTCCAAGATCCCAGTACCAGCCATGGGCAGCCAGTCGAGTCTGTCCCAGAGGTTGAGAGCCCACGCCCAAACCTGACGGGCTACCACACAACCAAGGAGCAGGTGTTGAAGCGTTTCTGGCTCCTGGTCGCAGAGCGGACATGCCGCGGGCCGAGGCAATCCACGGCATTCTAACCGGTCAGCGGTCCAGCACCGATTCTTAGAAACCAGCCAAGCGAAGAACTTACAGCCGTATGGGGCCCTAGATCGCCAGATCATGGTGGCTGTAGGGAACCGGGTCTGACCATCAAAGAAGGCTCTATAGGCAGATTTCGATGAGTAGGCCCCATCGCTCGACCAACACCACCGAAGCGTGTCCTCCCGCCCAGGCGAAAGACGAACCATGGCGAGGATCTGCCAGAGGGTGAAGAACTCCCCCAAGGCCGCTGCCCCCAGGTCAGGCCCACAGTCACGTAACCACAAACCGGAGAGGCCTTCCTTGACCGTACGCGTTTTCGCTACGCGCACCGAAACCAAGGCCGCCAGGTTGGGGGCGACGTCCTCAACCTTGGCGCCATCTAACCACCGATCTCTCCAGAACTTTGCACGCTCACCATCGCCCAACTGAACCAGGGTGGCCGCATCAAAAAGTGCCAGGGAGGTGCGGGGGAGCTGGAGATCGAACTCGGCCCACGCCTTGGTGGGATCTGTCCATTGTAGCCACGCCCAACGGCAACGTAGAGCAAAGTTAAGGAGGCGAAGGTTAGGAATACCAAGTCCCCCAAAGCACTTGGGGGTGGTGACCTTATCCCACGCCACCAAGCAGTGGCCACCATTCACCTCCCTATGACCCTTACACAAGAAGGCACGGCAGACCTTGGAGAAGGCCTCAAGAGTCTTTGGAGGCACGTCGCGGGACATCAAAGCGTGAACCAGCATGGCCGAGAGAGTAGTTTGGACAAGAATTGTCCTACCACCCCTGTTCATGAGCTTGGCACACCAGGGTTGCAGCCTCCTGACCGCATTGTCCACCACAGGCTGGAGCTGAGCCGCAGTAGCTTTGCGGATGCACAGAGGCAGCCCAAGATATCTACAAGGGAAGGAAGCTACCTCACAGCCCAGGATTCCACGCGCCAGCTCCACTTGCTCAGGGGAGCACCGAATGGGATGGAGAGAGCATTTCGCAAGATTGGTGCGCAAACCAAAGGCCATGCCAAAGTCATCCACAATGGCCGAGCAGGTGTGGAGATCCATCGCGGTCGGCCGAAGGAAGGTAACCACATCATCGGCGTACATCGAGGTACGATGTCGTAAGCCAGAGTTGGCGAGCCTCGACAACAAACCATCAGACGCCGCCTTCTCAATCATAAGGTGTAGCACATCCATGACCGAGTCGAAAAGAAGCGGAGAAAGGGGGTCCCCTTGCCTCAGTCCACGCCGGTTAAAGATAAGGTCACCGGCAACACCATTCACCACCACTCGAGTAGAAGCTGTTCCCAACAGCCCACAGATCATGGATATCCAACGCCGTCCAAACCCTAACTTGACCATCACGTCGAGAAGGAAGGCCCAGTCCACTATGTCGAAGGCCTTGGTGATGTCAAGTTTTAGGAGAATGGCATCAGTCTTGAGGCGGTGCAGCTTTCGAGCGGTGAATTGCACTAACTGAAAGTTGTCGTGGAGACAACGCCCACGAATGAATGCGCTCTGATGCGGACCCACGATCTGCGGCATGGTCGGTGCCAGTCGAGTCGAAAGAACCTTGGCCACCAGCTTGGTCACACTATGAATGAGACTGATCGGCCTAAAGTCCTTGACCTCTACGGCATCAGCCTTCTTCGGGAGAAGAGCAATTAAGGCCTAGTTCGCCACATGGAGACCCCTAGAGTCACCTCTCCATAAGGTCTCAAACGCACCCATGACATCGGCCTTGATGATCGGCCAACATGCTGTGTAGAATCTGTAGGTGAAGCCATCAGGACTCGGGGCTTTGTCCAACTCCTGCGAGCGGATCACCCCCCACACCTCCTCCTCAGAGAAAGGCACCTCCAGCTCGGCCAGATTGTGAGTCTGCATCCCCAAAAACTCGAGGTCTAACCCAAAACCACACTCCGTGCTGGATCCCAGGACCTGCTCATAAAAGGCGTCAACGGCCTTTGCTTTCTCATCTTGGTCTGAGATGAGTATTCCGTCCACTAGAAGATGCGGTATGAAGTTCTTCCTCTTCCGGTGATTAGCATGCAGATGGAAGAACTTGGTACAAGCATCTCCCTCACTCAACAAGTGGATCCTAGAGCGGTGACGTGCAATGGTGCGCTCCAACGATGCGAGACCTAAAAGCTTCCTCTTCAAGAGGCGACGAAAACCACGCTCCTCCAAAGAGAGAGCTCTAGACTCCATAGCCACATCAAGTCTGAGGATGAGCTCGTTAGCCACCAAAATCTGAAGCTTATTGTTGCCAATGAACTTGTCATTCCAACTAGTCAACGCTTTAGCCGTGGGTGAAAGCTTCGCCGCCAACCATTTGAACGGGTTTGCAATCGGCGGAATAGAGGCCCAGGCTCCCTCCATGGTCTCAAGGAAACCTTCAGCCTTAGGCCAGAAGGATTCGAAACGAAATCTCCTGCCAGAACGGAACTGAAGAGCGAGGTTGAGGAGCAAAGGGCAGTGATCTGACGTAGAAGAACTCAAGGCCGACAGAAAGGAGGTGGGGAAGGCCACTTCCCAGTCCACGGTGGAGAAAACCCTGTCGAGGCGCTCAAGTGTCGCCCTCTCAGGCTCATTGGACCAAGTGAATCGACGACCGTTGAGGTAGAGCTCCTTCAACTCAACCTCGGCAAGCAGCCTCCGAAATTTACCCATAATGGGATGATTCAAATTCGCATTGTTTTTGTCTGCCGCGTCCACAATCAGGTTAAAGTCACCTGCGACAACCCACGGACCTGGATGAAGGTCCCTCACATCCTTAAGCTCACGAAGGAAGAGGCATTTGTCCGCATCCGACTGGGGCCCATAGACACCGGTGAACCACCACCCAGCAGGACCGACCCCTCCCACGCGAGCAGTAATCACATTATCAAAGAGGTGGGGGTTGGAGATTGTCACCACATCAGACTTCCAGGCAAGGAGGATACCCCCCCGAGTGCCCACCGCCGGAAGGAAGTAGAAGCTATCAAAAGCCCTTCCTAAGCAGCGGTCCACAGTAGCACGTGAGACCACCTGTAGCTTGGTCTCCTGAAAGCACACCACGCTCGCACCCGAGAGCAACACCAACTGATAAATAGCATCACAACGTGCAAGCGAGTTCAGACCACGCACATTCCACATAAGCCATTAGATACTGGGATCCGACATGATGAACTAGAATAGATATGATAGGACTCGATGTACCAACTAGAGCTCTAAGCACCACGACGTCCTCGACCTCATCCACAAGCGGGGCAGCCTCAGGAGTCCAACCAAAGAGAGCAAGGCAGGCCTCGATATGTTGTTGTGTCATGGGCTTGGAGAAGAGGTCGATGTAGGCTGCCAGCGCATCCTCACCGATCACCTCACCCTCACGGGCTATGCCCAGACGCAGCATGAGCGCCTTCTGCTGGCGGCTGATCGGAGTACCAGGCGCGAACCTGCCCGCCACGCGAAGGCTACACCGGACGGCCGAGGGAGGCACGCGCTTCCGCCTCGCGCGCTTGGGAGCAGGGCGTGGGAGGAGGGCGGTCTTGCGTGCACAACAGCGATCGCGGAACGAGGCAAGCCGCATGGAGAGATTCGTAGAGGGGGGAGGCTGCCGCGATGCTGCATCACTGACCGGCTCGCAGGTGGCAGGAGCGACATGAGGAGTAGCGCTGCTGGCAGGAGCGACAGGAGAAGTACCAACCACAGACAACGATAGACTTGCCGGCCGATCCACGCCCACACTGGGCTCCACGTCCGAGAGGACAACCGTGAACATGGACAACTTGTTCGAATCCAACCCAAAACAGGGTCCCTTGACAGGCTTTGGAGGCGCAGCCCAAGAATCATCCGAAGCAGGCGAGTCAGGCCGCAGAGAGTCCAGCTCTGGCCCAGAGCAGAGGCCTGGCCCAGGATCATGACCCGCATCCACCAACCTTTGGAGTGAAGGGAAGCTCTCCGAGCGAGATAGCACACGCCCACGCCAGGAACCACGAGCAAAGGATTGGCTGCTGCTGGACCCGGAACCCTCACCCCAGGGATGCTGAATCTGCAGCTTTTGACCGCTTTGCGCTGGGGAGGGCACCACCTCCACGTCGCCCACCTCGTCCGGTAGCGAGCCGACGCCCAGGACCACACCTTTGTTGACCGCCACGTCAGCCTCCCCATCACCACGCAGAGACGGCCATGGAAGCACGGAAGTGGTGTGACCGAGAGCCACCCGCCGCTCCCTGCCACCACCCCAACGCCGCTGCGAAGCCGCGCCGCCAGGAGGATTCGGCAGCCGCTCCGCACGAGGCCCACGCGGTTCTCCCCTAGGGGTTCCGCCATCACCAAAACTGCCGCCGTCGCTGGCGTCACCGCCATCCTCGCCGTCATCCAGACCACCACCACCTGGCGCCGGCCAGTCCAGAGAGGGCATGGTGTCCTCGAGATGAACAAGGTGAACAGTCGCGTTGAACTCCAGAAACGCCACCTCCTCCGGAACCAGAGCTTCGGGCGGTGCTAGAAGATCGTCGTCGTCGTCTCCGTAGAGAATGGGCTCAGCAAGCCACATCTGCCTGGTGCGCGGCAGGGAAGAGGGGGCGTCCGTCCACGCCGTGACCCAGAAACGACCCATGTCGGAGCGCGTCGCCGTCTCAACGCCGATTTGCTCGACCCATGCTGTCGGGCCCAAAACAGAGCGCACGGTGGAGATGTTCCATGCAATCGGTGGGATGTCAACGATCTCCATGTGAGCTCTGTAACGAAACGAATGCCTCGTCGCCTGCAGCTGGCGATTCCAGGGGCTGCAGCGAAGGGCAAATCCACGCCCGTCCAATGGGCTAGCATCCGCCACCAGGTCCCGGCGCGCCCTCGAGTCGAAGACGAGGAGGAAGTCCGCCATCCAGAAGCGATGGACAGAGAGGTGGCCATCCATCTCCGGGAAGCGGGACAGCACCGCCCCAAAGACCGTCTCCACGCTAATGGTTCTCCTGGTGCCAGTGACATAGGCCACGAGACTCCATCGCAGCGCCCGCTCGGAGTCCTCGACCTCCGGCGTGCGATAGATGATGCATCGCTCCATCGCCGGCCGTACCGCAGCGACATAGCTTCCATGCACCCCGCTAGGAGGCACCACTGCCGCCTGCGCACAAGCAGCGCGCTCCTGGTCCGCATGCTCCCACGCCGCAAGCTCGACGGCAGCGTGCTCCCTGGCAATCCGCTCCCGCTCTCTGTCTACCAGAAGAAAAATATGGGTAACGTCTTCAAGGGTGCTACAAAGCACGCATCTCCCTGTTCCCAGACAGTGTCTAGCAGCTATAAGAGAGTTAGAGGGAAGCCGGTTAAGGACTAGCTGCCAGGTGAAAATTTTGATTTTTAGCAGAAGTTTGGCCACCCGAACATCATTGAAATGGGCAACTGCTACCCCTTGAGAAAGCTTTCCATACATAGACCTAACCGAGAACACCCCATAAGGTTCTAGGTCCCATGTTACAGCGTCGCTATCGGCGCCCAGCTGAACGGAATCAATAATGGCAGCCAACTCCAGCCAAGACGCCCTGAGGCCCGGGTCTAGAGAACGACGGAAGCAGATCGCGCCAGCTTCCCCACAAGCCTGCGCAACCGAGACCAGCTCGTCCTCACAAATCGCAAAGAGATCTAGGAATCTGCTCCTTAGGGGCTCAGGGCCGGACCACTTATCTAATCAGAACATGGTGCGCCGACCATCACCCACCACATGGCGCACACCAAGTTTGAAGAAGTGCTTAATCCTGTGGAGACTCTTCCAGAATTGCGAGCCACCCTATCAAGTGTCAGCAAAGATATCAGTGACTGACGGGTACTTTGCACGAAGGATTTGTACCCAGAGAGGACCCTCTTCATCATAGAGTCTCCAAATCCATTTCAACATCAGTGCAATATTCATCTTTTTTGAGTTAAGGATCCCAAGGCCCCCAGTTCCTTTGGTCTGCACACATTAGGCTAGTTAACGAGGTGATATTTCCGTTTAAGACCCGATCCATCCCAAAAAAAACGCGCATGATGCGAGTCAAACTTCAACTGAATACCATCTTGAAGGAGGAACAAACCCATCACAAACATTGCAGGCTGGCAAAGCACGAGTTGGACAGGATCAAACGTCCTCCCGAGGACAAGAATCAACCCAGCCAAGTCCAATCTTCAATTTTCTATCTAAAATTGGCATTCCTAGATAGGTAAACGGGAACCCGCCCAGCTTACAATTTAGCATATCCACCACCCTATGTTGCACCTCAAGAGGCTGGCCCAGCACAATCACTTCACTTTTGAGATAGTTGATCTTAAGGCCCAACATTTCCTCAAAGCAAAATAACCAAAATTTCAAATTAATAAGTTGTTCCTCGTCGTGCTGCACCAGGATCAAAGTATAATCAGCATACTGCAAGTGAGTAAGACCGCCTGGGACCAGATGAGGAACCACCCCCTGATGTGGCCCGCAACGTTGGCCCTAGATAGCATGGTCGAGAGTGCTTTGGCTATGAAGTTGAAGAGGAGCGGGGAGAGTGGGTCCCCTTGACGCACTCCCCTATGATTGTGAAAGAAGGGACCAATTTCTCCGTTAATGGAGATGGCAGTCTTCCCATCTCTGACCAGTTGATCTATTCGATGCACCACCCCTGGATCAAAACCTTTAGCATGCAGCACCTCCGACAAGAAGTCCCAATATACTCTGTTGTAGGCTTTTTTGAAGTCAAGTTTAAGCAGGATGCCCCCAAGTGTCTTGACTTTCAATTCGTGCACCACTTCTTGCAAAGCTAGAACCCCGTTAGTGATCAGCCTGCCCTTGATGAACGCGGTTTGGTTAAGACTAATGATCCTATTGGAAATAGGGTCAAGCTTGGTCGTAAGAGTCTTGGAAACAATCTTGAAGATGACGTTGATCAGAGAAATAGGGCGAAATTGTGTAATCAATCCTCAGCACCCGGCACCTTTGGGATTAGGTATAGGACACCATAGTTGAGCCGGGAGATGTCTATTCTGCCTAAGATAAAGTCATTGACGATGTGCAGCACCCCATGCTTCACACAAGGCCAATGCTTTTTAAAGAAGGCTATAGGGAACCCGTCTGGCCCTGGCGCCATGTCAGTCTTCATGTCTTTCACTATCAGCTCAAGTTCTTGTTCAGAAAGTGTTGACAGGAGTCCCTCATTTTCCTGAGCAGATACTCTCTCCTCGGCACCCCACATGCCAGGAGAGAGGTGACACACCCAAGGTTTCGACGCCCCCATAAGGTTACGATAGAAATCATAGATGCTACCACGAATTTCCCTCTTATCTGAAATAGTGCGGCCCTCCAACACTAAGGACGCAATGTTGAATTTACAGCGCCGCCCGTTGGCCACCGCATGAAAGTAAGCCATGTTGGCGTCCACTTGAAGAATCCATTTGACTAAACCCCGCTGTCTCTAGTACTCATCTTTGACCCAGTAAATTTCCAGGAGTTGTTCCTCTAGATGATAACGATAGGCCCATTCCTCTTCGTCGATCCCAGTCGAGTCCTCTTTCTCATCTAGGTCTTTAATTTGAGCTAGGATAGACACTTTCTGGAGTCAGCCCTCTTTTCCTTTGTTTCTACTCCACCTAGGAAGTTTTTGGCGTAAGCTCGAGCTCATGAACTGCCACCAATCCACAATGTCACGCCCACCCACCCTTGCTAGCAGAAATTGCCAGAAACCTAGCAAGATACCCTAGAAACCTTCCAGCTCAAGCCAGCCGGTTTCAAAAGTACTCTTTACCAGAAAACCCTCTCCTGTGTCGAAAATTAGTGGCGTATGATCTGACGCCAGGCTAGTTTCTGTAACTAAGGAGCAAAGTGGGAAACAAGGCTCTAAATCCACCAAGATGAACACCCTATCCAACACGCTGCACACCGGGTTTAGTTGACGATTGGACCAAGTATACCTTGCACCCGTGCGAGGGATTTGACGGATCGCCCCATCCGCGATATGCTCGTTGAAAAGGTCAAGCCTGGCCCAGTTGATCTTGTCATTATTATTGTCCTCCATGGAGCGCATCAAGTTGAAATCACCACCAATTACCAGAGAGAAATGAGAGCGAGCCACCTTGGAAGAAATCTCTTCTAGAAAGGCAGACGAAAGGCCATGATCAGCCGAGCCATAGATCCCCATGATCCCCATGATCTCCAATTTCATCTTGTTTGCGCATCGAAGAACCTTAGCACTCATAAAGTATGCACCGGTTTCCACTGAGACAACTTCAAACACGTTGTCGCGCATTCTAACAAGCGCCCCCCCCCCCCCCCCCCCCCCCGAGTGCCCTTTGGCTGGTAGCCAGCTCTAGAAGAAACGTGCTCCAATTTCAAGGCTTTTCAACTCCTGGTCTGTGAACTCTGCTTTGATTATTTCTAAGCAAACTACATCAATCTAGTGAGAGTGGAGGTAGCCTTTAAGTAGCGTTTGGCGCCCCCTACGCCCGAACCCGCGAATATTCCAGAAGAAGAACCTCATAGCGAACCCAAACCGAGCGCCCGTGCTTGGCGGGTTAGAGGCCTGCTTCCACTAGGAGGGATCTTCTTCTTCCCCGTCTTTCTTTTCTTTGTAGGAGTGGTAAGGGTTGCGTCTACCTCGGCCCCTGCCATTGTATCCACAACCTCTTCCAACTGATGTTTAGCTTGAGCTTCCTCCTTTTCCTTAGCGGCCCTCTCTTTTTCTTGTTGCTTGGATTGCTCAATCTTGGCCCTGGTCAGTGCCAGTTCCGCTGTGGCCAGTTCAATGGAGGATTCGATCGGCAGCTAGAGATTAGGAGCTCCATATCCCGGAGATGTGAATTAGATCGATCGTTCGTTCGTTGTAGGGATTGGATTGGTTTATCATTAGTTACCCATTGTAACACACGGGTATTATGCTAGTGCTGAACTTCAAAACCGAGCATATATCCCTTGTAAACTATTCATGTTTGGTACGTCCACTGTCTTTTTTATGAACTTCAAAACGTGTGGAATCGAATTTCTATGCGCTTTTAGCTACATGTCACGTGATCGGAATTGTGTTGGCCTATCTATCTTGTACGCCCGTAGGCTATTGATAACATGACGATATAAAGTTGATATACATACAAGCAACATAACACAAGGAGGATACAACCTATTGTATTGCTGCATCGCCGCAACCCGCAACTACCAAGCATAAACCTTCGCCATCACCGGAGCACTCGCAGTTGGTTCACTTATTGGCACTAAAGAAACCCCTCAGCAGGAGGAGTTAACGAGCCGCGAAAGCCACCCCGTAAGGCTAGATCTAGCCCGATAAGGAACATCGGTCGGAGGAACTCTCTAAGCTTCATCAACACCGGATCCAAGGCTAGCGCCACCCCGCCCTTCAGGCAGCTAGATCCCCCACCGTCTTCCACAAACATGAAGCAGTAAAGCCTGCCGCACTCCAAGAGTAGCCCATCCCTGCCGCTATCCCACGATGCAGCACTAGATCGAAGCCACTCCAACAGCTTGGGTTCCACAAACCTCTCGCCGACACCAGCGTCACCTCCGACGAGCAGGATCATGGGTTGGGAGACCATTATTCCAACTAGCACCATCAACATCCGCCCCACCATAATGTTGATAGAGAAAACTCGAAAACTTAGATAGCCTAGGACTAAGACACACGCATAAACGAGAACTGGGCTTCCCCTCTCCCTCGCGACGCCAGGATGGCGATCGGAGAGGAAGGGGAACAATGGGATCACCGGTCAGATTTTTTTGATCTGGAACGCTGACGCTCTCATGTGGTTGTTGTCCCATCTATCTGGGAACGTACATGGCTACGCGACATATTTTTTATGCCCAAAACTATATATGTCTATACATATTACACAAATGTTTTGAGTCTGGACCGTTAGATTATGAACCATTATGATCGGATGGATCACATAATTTTAACGTATGGCTCTGTTAGACATTCATATATTGCTTTTAGTATATATTATAATATAATATAAATAGATCTTAAAAGGAATATATGCAGGACGGTCACCCTCGTTTATTTTGCAATAGAAAAATTGCATAGCAACACTTATATTCTGCCGTCTCTTGTTCCGACTTTCAGGTAGTACAAGTTGATTTAGTCTATTTTTGAGAAAGACGCTTTATTACTTAATAGTTTAAGTATTATATTCGGCATCTACATAACTAAGATGCACTATTTGGATGAGCAGGAAATTTAAAATTAATTGGCATCTAACCAAGATGCATAAAATAAGATCCAAAGATGAATTAGAGAGGAAAATATTGCAATACAGGAATGGTCAGTAATACTGAAACAGAGCAAGTACTATTAGATATCTTGAGCATAATAGCTTAATTTCTCTATTGTAGAAGTGTTCAGATCTTAGGCCTCATGATTATACTGGATGCAGATCAGTTTACTAGAAAACACAAACGAATTAGTTAGTTCCTACAAATAATTCAAGTACCAGAGATCTTAGGCCCAACAATGTTCTTGAGCAACCACATGCTAGGCAACTAGAACAAGATTATACTGGATGCAGATCAGTTTACTAGAAAACACAAACGAAGTAGTTAGTTCCTACAAATTATTCAAGTACCAGAGATCTTAGGCCAACAAGGTGCTTGAGCAACTACATGCTAGGCAATTAGAACAAATTAGATTTGGAAAAGATTAAGGGAAAGTTTGGCACTTACCGGGCGAAGAACTGTCGAGGCAAGCTTGATATATTTTCAACACTAACACCACGGCTAGTTTCTTAAGCTGTCATCAGAGGGAGAAATTACCAAAGGGCGGTCCAACAAGATGGCTGAAAGCTCACAAGGTAAGCAGGACACTATAGCAAGGCCCAGCAAAATTAGATCCGGAGAAGATTATTTCAAGGACAACGGATAATCTCCCAACCTGTCAAAGGGAGAACAACTAGCGGATAGGAGACCTGAGAGTTCAGAACCGGCACCTTAATGGAGGTGAGATCTTAGGTCGGCATCTGTAAAAGGAAGGAGACAGGAAGGCGAGACTTCAACTAATGAAGCGAGTCACAAGATAACAGGTTACTGATGAGTGAGCATTTTTAATACGAGGAAGCACAACCCTAGATGTTACAGCCCATGTGTGTGAACGCCTCGAACGAATCAACCGCACATGGAGACACTAAGACATGATCTAGGGACCCAAAATATTTAGGTATCCTCGATTGTAAGGCTGTGTTTATTTGGCCTTCTACTTCTGCTTTCAGATTCGCCCAAACAAACACTTCGAAATAAAAAAGCGCTATCTAGAAGCGGACTAGCAAAATGAACTAGGAGAGCGTACCAGCTCGGAAGCAGGCCGGGAGGCGCTTCTGCCGGCTTCCCGAGCTTCTCGAATGGGAAATGACGATGCTATCCTTAGCACTTACAGTTATTTGCAAAAAAAATGCCACTCCATATAAAAACAACGGTTCACACGGTACTGCCCCTGCCTTGCACCGAGTTCCCCCAACCTCCGGTTCCCATGGCCATGGCGGCTAGGGTTTGACCCGCGCAGCCTTCGCCGCCGTTCCTCGCCGCCAGCGACAGGACCGGATAGAGGCGGCTCCACCGCCGTTCCCCTGCTCCATGTCTGCCGCCGCCTGAAGGAACTTCGCGGAAAGAGCTCGCCGCCACCTGAAGGAGCTCCACAGCCGTTCCCCTGCTCCATGTCCAGCACGCGCGAGGGCGGCGCAAGGTCGGCGCGTGGGCGGCACGTACGGCCTGTAGTTCGTGCGTGGGTGTAATGGAAGACGGAAGAAGATGGGGGAAAATGTGAAAAAGAAAAAACATAAATGGAGAAAAAAGAAGGTAGAAAAAGGAAAAAAAAGAAAACTTGTAATTATTGCTGCATAAATTTTGACTACAAACCATAAGCCTAAAAGCCTAACATAGAGAAGTATCCTAATATAATTGCCACATAAATTTCGGTTTACAAATCATAAGCTAAAAGCCAAAGCCAAAAGCCGATAGCCTAGCAAATAACTCCAAATTATTTTATAAAAAGCGGAACTTATAAGCAAAAACCAAAAGCCAAAAGCCGAAGTCTTGTAATATAAATATGATGGTTTATGTTTCATGTAATATGATAAGTCTTGTAATATTATAGCCGCGCAAATTTCAACTTCAACTGACAAGCCAAGAGCTAAAAGCCTAACAAATAGCTCCAAAATTATTTTAATAATAAGAGTGCTTACACAAGTTTTAGAAAAATTGAAATTTGCGAGGCATTTCAGTCATTTCATCGTTTAAATCAACAACAAAAGCACTTCTACCAAACATCAAATCTCAGCTTTCAGCAGCTGCTTTCCACAGCTGCTTTCAAACTGCTCACCAGCCAGCAATAGCCCAAACATACAGATCTATAGTCTTATAAAACTTTTTTAGGCAACTCGAACAGATACTAGAGCCAAATATCTATTAGGGTTATGGCCAAGCAGTCATCGCTAGACGAATTCAGATTAGCATCAACAATCAAAAGAGAAGGGAAGAAACAAAATTGAAGAAACTAACTAAGTGTCCACGCGCTGCCGCTAAATTAAAAAGATAAGTTACCATATATGGAACATTCCCAATTAACCATGCCCCGAGCCAACAGTCCCATTACCAATTTAATTGTGCAGAAGCTGAAAGGACACAGATGTCGCCTAGAGGGGGGGGTGAATAGGCGATTAAAACTTTTACGAAAGGCTTGTACAAATGCGGAAATAAACTAACGTTTAATTTGACAAGCTTACAAAACCTAATAAACTAGGCTCACCTATGTGTACCAACAGCTTATGCTAAGCAAGACAAGTAGCAAGGTGATAGCAAGATATATATAACTTCAAGCACGACGGCTATCACAAATGTAAAGTGCATAAGTAGTGGAGCTCGGATAAGAGTTACCGAGGCACGAAGGAGACGAAGATGTATCCCGAAGTTCACTTCCAAAGGAAGCTAGTCTCCGTTGGAGAGGTGTGGCGGCTTAATGCACTCCGAACGCCACAAAGGCCTCACCTTGAGATGTGGTAGCACAATGCTCACCAAATGCCACAAAGGCTCACCTCAAGATGCGGAGGCACGCTACACACCAAACGCCACAAAAGGCTCACCTTATTCTCCTCGCGCCCTCGCACAAAGCAAGATGCCACGATCCACTATGGAACACTTGAGGGCGGTCACCGAACCCGTACAAGCTTGGGGCAATCTCCACAACTTAATTGGAGGCTCCCAAGAATCGCCACAAAGGCACCACAAAGGTTGGGGAATCTCCACAACTTAATTGGAGGCCCCAAGTATATGCCACAAAGGCCACTAAGCCGTCTAGGGTTCCAAGAACCCAAGAGTAACAAGCTCACGAACTTTCACTTACCGAATCTCCGAGGAGAACTCAAACCGATGCACCAAATGCAATGGCAAGAGCACACAAAGTGCTCAAATCCTTCTCTCCCAAATTCTACCAAAGCAACAAATGCTATGGAGGAATATGAGAGGAAGAACAAAGGAAATCAACAAATGAACTCCAAGATCTAGATCCAAATGGTTCCCCTCACTTAGAGGAGATTTTGATTGGTGGAAAGATAGATCTAGATCTCCTCTCTCTTTTCCCTCAAGAAGATGCAAGAATCATTGGAGGGATTGAGAGATAGAGCAAAGCTTCAAGGTCAACAATGGAGGAGAGATAGAATAGGAAGCCAACCAGCCCAAGGAGGAAGAAGGGGGCCTTTTATAGGTCCCCCACGAAAACTAGCCGTTGCTGGGCACTAGGGCCGGAGTCTCCGGCCTAGAGGACCGGAGTCTCCGCCCTAAGTGACTCCAGGGCCGGAGTCTCCGCCCCTGGGCCGGAGTCTCCGGTGCCCCGGGGTCATTCGGGGGCCTCAGGACGGACTAAGCAGGTGCCAGGCCGGAGTTGGGCCGGAGACTTTGCGTCTCGGGCCGGAGACTCCGGCCACCAAAAACTGGCAGGAACACCAACACGAAAACGACCATAACTTGAGCATCCGGACTCCGTTTTTGATGATCTTGAGCTCGTTGGAATCACAACAACGAGCTCTATAAGTATATGCATAGAAACATCATAGTCCAACAAGGGAGGATAAAACCAAATGATGAGAGGTTTGACCTCTCTTCAAAGTCGAACCGGTAAAACCTCCAAACACCAAAAACACAATGAGTGTTTCATGCAAAATCCCTTTTTGATGAGTTAGAGCTTGTCATGGAATTAACCACAAGCTCTAAAACCTCACATGGATAAAAGCCAAATAAGAACCAAGAAAGATGATGGCAAATATGCAAAGGTTTGAGCTCTCTTCGAACGATGCGGTTAAGTTACTCACTCGAGAGCCCCTCTTGATAGTACGGCTACCAATCCTATAACCCGGTCTCCAAACTAACACAAGAGACCGGTAAGAAGGAAACCCTATCAAGAACATACCTTTTCCTTGTGCATTCAACTTGAGCTAGATTATGACCATCTTGTCTTCCTCAAGTTGGAACACCTTTCTTGATCTTGATTGCTTGGTGAAGTCTTGCGAATTGCTCCCCCATAAATCAATATGGGAAAGATTCTCTTAGGAATATCTTCACATAGACATTACCACCAAATAGAATACATGCATCAAGCATATAATATTCTTGAGATGGCACATCTTGAACTTGACTTCACATCCATGAAGACGATCACCACTTAATAATATCCTAGCCCGAGATCACAAGATCCCACTCGATACATTATGTATGCTTTGAGAGTTGATCAACTTGAATCCCATCTTTGCACTTTGACTTGATCAACCTTGTATCCTTCCTTCTTCCTTCATGATGATGATGTCTTGAAGGTAAACATAAATGTCAACTCAATTATATTCTTCAAGACATAGTTGCAATAAGCTCAATTCTCATATGACCATTCTTCTGATATTTCCTTGAATAACACATTGGTCATCACTTAAAGTTCTTTATTTGATCCTTCTTACAACCTTGAAGCCAACATATGGTTCAAGCATTGTCTATGGACATGTCCTACAAATATAACTCAATGCAAATATTAGTCCATAGAGATTGTCATTAATTACCAAAACCACACATGGGGGCTCCATGCTCTTTCAATCTCCCCCATTTTGGTAATTGATGACAATCTCTTTGAGAGGGTTTATATAATGAATTTAAGCAACTAAAATGGTTGCACTAACATCAAATACTACAAAAGTATGTGATGTTAGTAAAACCACCATATATAGAGCAAACTCCCCCACAATCTATGCACATGTGAATGATCTTGATTTCATTGCATATATTGCCAACCAAGGTTGTTGGTGGAGTTTCCTCTATATACTCAACCATGCAAAGCATGAAGGGCAAATGCTTAAGAACAAAACCAAAGCATAAAACCCAATTCCCTTTAAACCCTCGAAACTTCTCCCCCATTGGCACCAATTGCCGAAATGGGCGGAAAAATTAGAAGGCCAATATAGTGAGAGTTCCTCCATAATGTGTGCATAAACCAAAAGTATAATTGAAAATGTATGCACATATCCAAATATGAAAACTCGGAGGAAATCAACCTATACTGAGGATCAAAGATTGCAAATAAAATAAGATCACATGGTGGATAAACTTCAACAAATGAAGAGAGCAATCAATCGATCCAAAGAACAAATTGAATAAAGATATTATGATAAGACCAAAAGGGTGCTCTAAATAATATGAGGAAGCTCCCCAAGGTTTGTGCACAAAATATTCTATTTGAATTAAAGTATAAGGTGCACAAACATGGAATCATCACTCCCTCAAAATTATTCAAAACAAAATGATACCAAGTGAAGTCAAATACTATGATAACCGCAAAATGGTGCTTTAAATGAAATGAGGAAGCTCCCCAAGGTACGTGCAAAAAAAAATGGAATGTTTGCATTTGAATACAATTTGCACAACATGGAATCCTCACTCCCTCAATAACATTTAAAACGCAACCATTTGCAAGAGATCATAGAGAAGAAATTAAGCTTAACACTTGTATCAAACAAATGGTTGAGCAACAAGCAAGGGACAACATATTAAAAGGCTCAACCAAAGGAATGTGTGATATGAATGACAAAGCATATTATAAGACTAATACAAGGATAAGCATAGAGCATCCACATAGTCTTTAATGAAAGAAATTGCTTAGCATTCCATCCCAACACATAAGGTTCAAATAAGATATCAAATAAGGAGATATCATCTCTCATGTGTATAAGTTTCTAAGTAGACAACATCACAAAGATAATTATCACAAGGAAACATGTACACACAAAATAGATACTAAGAATAGAACATGATATCCAAAATAAAGTCATGCAATATACCAATGAGAATTTTTGCTTTTAAAGCACGACCAAAGGCTCAAATTTTCTTATTGTATATTGATGAACTTCAACCACAAACAAGTCAAAGACATCACAAATATCAACAAGGGAAAGAAGATAGTTAGGATGCTTTGAGAAAAGCAACAAGTATCACAAAGATGAATACCAAAAGAAAGTAATAAATTTACACTTTCAACCATATTGCACATGTGAGAACTTGAGGAATTGATATGCAATAAAATTGCTAAATTGACATATATGGGATAGGAGAATCATGAGCATGATTTTATATGTTCCCAATAATATGCACTCATCTCAAATTACTCACAATTGCAATAAAGAGGTTTCATTAAGACCTTTGCAAGAAGCACAACATTTGCAAATAATGATTTTCCATACCATGAAACAACCTACACAAGGTTGGATACTAGAAAAGTATGCATGAAGAAGATACTTGTTACCGAGATATTAAAGGTAGGATGTAGTAGATAGGAGTTCTTCAATAATCCTAGCTTGCCTCAAATTATCATTTAGTCACCACTTCATCCTTATTATTGAGACAAGCACCAATATATCTCCATGTACCTAAAACAAAGTTCAAGTACAAGATGGTCCCCAAACTCATTGGGTCCAAAGTAGTTAAAAACTACAATATATAGGACAAACTCCACATGAATATGTGCATATAGATATGAACTTGAATTTCATGCACAACTTAGCCAATTTAGGATTTGATAGAGTTTTGCCTATATATTGGATCAATGAAAGCAAAGCATGCCATAAATTATACATTTAGTAAGAATGCATGCACAACACTTTCAAGAGCCAAAGCGAGATACAATTTGAACAAAGCACCAAGAAGTCACACGAAATTGTGAAGCTACAAAAGGTTGTCCAAATTATATCAAAGAATCAAATCAACACAAGATTGACTCCAAAGTTCAACTAGTGAACTAAGCAAAAGCCAATGAGCATAAAGGATAACTAAAACACACATGCTCAAAGACATATCTCATTTTAAGAGTGAAAAACAAATTACAAGGAATGAGATAAGCAACTCCCAAAGAGAGCAAGGTTCCAACAACAAACCAAACTCTCCACGCTTTTTATGATGGCACACTAAGTACCAAAAAGAAAAGATTTGACTTCCAACAATAATCAAAACCAATTGAAATAAGCACAGGAGTGTGTTATAACAAATATAGGAGAGCTCCCCCAAGATTAGTGCATTATTTATGATTTTGCATTTGAATACAAAATGCACACAAATGGGATCATCACATCTACCTACATAGAAATAACACAAAATAAGTTCAACAAAATCAAATGGAATCACAAGAGTCAAGAAAGACAATGGGAGTTAAAGCAATTACATTTCTTGGCGAGAGATAAGGCAATTAAAAGCAATAGCCAAGGTGAAGATGATCAATATAAAAAATACCACATGATAGATTACCAATTTTCCAAGGAGAAGAGGTATATGGAGTTATTTTCGGTGGTAGTTTACACATAAATTCAAGATCATCTTCACAACAAATGAGCATATGAAAAGGATAAGAATTAAGCACCATGACAAACAAAGATATTCTTGATAGACTCAAATAGTTAAACAATCATGCAAAGCAATGATTAGGATAGCTTGAAGCAAATGGTTTTCCAACTTTGATGTAGTATTCCACATTTTAGGAAAACCCTATCAAGAAAGTATCTCACAAACAAGATCCAAAACAAGAGCAATAAACAATTTGGCAAATTGGAACTTATTCGAGAAAACATGCCACATAGAAGCAAGATAATTTACAATAACAACACTATGTGACACAACCTCAAATATACACATTTCATGGATTTGTAATATGCACAAAGCACAATACTCCCCCATAATGTGATAAAACCAATTTTCAAATAAGTTGTTAAAGTCAATTTCCATAGGGCCCGGAAATTCCGAGGGGGACCGGAGTCTCCGGGGTAGAACCACCGGAGTCTCCGGGGTAGAACCACCGGAGTCTCCGGGGTAGAACCACCGGAGTCTCCGGGGTAGAACCACCGGATTCTCCGGGGTAGAACCAATGGAATCTCCAAACCTAGAAAATTAAACTTTACCAACAAGAGGCAAATAGAATCCAACAAGATGATTAATGGACATTATAGAATTTGAATTTCTCATGAAAATGACATACCACATAGAGACTAGATAATCTTTAAATATCAACACTAAGTGGTATTCCTCATGTACACACATTTTTAGGATTGTGAAGTGCCAAAGCATATTACTCTCCCAAAATGGGATGGTCCATTAATCACTCCCAAGAGCCAAGAAGATAGATCAAGATGCAATAGGCTCAACAGTAACAACCGTACATGGTGTGCAACCAACATGCACATAATTGATTACTCAAAATAAAGCAAGTAGGGAGCACAACATATACAAACACATGCAAGATACAAAACCAAACACATGCAAAGGGGCGAGTAACTTTCAATGTAGATAAGTTGAATACATGTTACCGCAAGGAGGAACAATGGATATATGATAGAAATAAGATAATCCAATTGACTTGACTTGAGACAATATAATTAATGAAGATCCCTTAATTCTTCATGATATAGCCAAGTCTCCAATGCCCTCCATTAGACACCTATTGATCAAGTTTTGGCTTGTTGGTCCCCAACCAAGTTGGGTCCAAAGAGGTTAGTCACAATAGGTTTGGCAACCCAAATGGTTCTTTTCTTGACACCACTTTGAGTACCAACAAATTTGGCAAACACAATTCCAACCTTATCCTTGCAAAGTGAATAAGCATCATTGATTATGATAGGGTTGGATGAGTTACCAATAGAGCAAGTAGAAGAAAGGTGACCCTTCTCACGGCATATGTAGCAAGATCTTATCTTTCCTTTCTTCTCATTTGATTTTTCCACAATGGGAGCATTGGGTTGATTCTTCTTAGGAGGAAGCTTTTCTTCATCTTGAGGAAGGACTTGATTTTGAGCTTGAGGCCGCTTCCCTTGTTGCTTCTCACTTAGATGCTTCTTCTTCAATGGGCAAGACCTAACATGATGCCCTTCAATTTTGCACTTGAAGCACACAATCTTGATCGGATTCTTGACTTGCTCTTGGCCCTTCTTCTTCTTGAAGAGTTTGGACTTCTTCTTATTGTTGGAGATAAATCCAAGTCCACTCTTGTCATTGGGGGATTTTTGTGCACTCAACATCTTGTCAAGTTTGGACTTCCCTTCATGACTTTTTACCAAGTCTTTCTTCAACAAAGTGACTTGGGCCTCGAGCTCTTTAATTTCCTCTACATGGTTAGTTACAACACAGGTACTAGAGGAAGTAGAAGCTATAATGTTAGAGCAACAAGGCAAGGAGAGTAATTCATCACAAGATGTAGCAATAGTATGAGTGGATGAATTACAAGGACTAGCACATGGCAATATAGCATTTTGGGAAGTAGTGCTAGTGACCACATGAGGTTCACAAGATATTACCTTTGTAGACATATCCTCATAAGCTAACTTTAGGCGAGCATGGGACACTAGAAGATCCTCATTAGAGCTAGATAGCTTTTCATGACTTTCTTCCAATATCCCATACTTGCTAGTTAGCAACTCAAGTTGAGCCCTTAGCTCAACATTCTCCTTCAAGATAGATGCTTCACAAGAAGTAGAGTTAGTAGCACAAGCATCATGATTAACCGAAAGAGGAGAAGGCAACTTGGAACACTCTTTTAAATAAGAAGCTTTTAGTTGCTCATGTGACTCGGTGAGTTTGGTGAGCACACTCTCAATGTCCCTAGAGCCATTTTTGAGGTGCTCAACATCCTCAATAAGTTTAGCATTAACAAAAACAAGCTTATCATTTTTTAATTTTAAATCATTTACCACCACAAGAGCTCTATCATGGTTTCCCTTTACTTTAGACAATTCTAGAGCAAAAGTCTCCTCAAGAGTTTCGTTGGTGGCTTGTTCTCGTAAAAGAGTCTTTTTAAAATCATTGGCAAGACTATGAAGATTCTCAATAGTTGCTTCTTGCTCTTCATCATGAGATTGAAGCTCATCAATAATTTTCTGGCTCTCAATAGCAGCAACCAAAATATCAACAAAGTTAGAGCAAGCAATTTTGTTCTTCTTACCAATAGCAAGAAAGACTATTTCTCCCTTCTTTTTTAAAGAGGCAACATAATCATCCTCTTCTTCATAATCACTAGATATAGTGGGTTCCAAAGAAGGAGTTACCTTTGAATCCCTAGCCATAAGACATATGTGGGAACCGAGAGATGATGATGAGGATGAATTACTTGAAGCTCCAATCAAAATTTTGTCTTGGCCAATAGAATCTCCGGTTTCCTCTAAATTGTTAGCCACACAAAGACTAGAGGAAATAGAGGCATTTTTATCATGGCCACTAGACAGAGCAAGCATATCATCATGAGATTTATTTAAGCAACTTACACATGATATGCAAGGACTAACACAAGCATATAAAGCATTTATGGTGCTAGAAGTGTTTAAGTCCAAAGATGAAGCATTGCAATGAGATAGAGATGAAGGATCATCAAAAGTAAGCATACTATCACCATTGCAAGTTTCATCACCACTCACCATATCATTACCTTGTGTCTTGCCACACTTTGGTGAAGTGGATGAAAGTTCATCACGGCCGGAAGTGGAAGGAATACAATCATCCCCAATACTCTTGGACAAACCATATTTTTCTTGAAGCTTTGTCCATATCTCATGAGCGCTCCGAAAAGGCGTGAAGGAGAAGGTAACTACATCGCTCAAAGCATTAATAATCACATGAGAAGCTTGAGCATTGAGATACAAGTTTTTCTTATCCTCTAAAGATAGATTTTGAGTATCCTTTGGAGGAGAAAAACCCGCATCTACAATTCGCTCCATAGATGGGTCCATGACCCGAAAATAATTAAGCATGTGAATTTTCCAAGTATCATAATTTGTGCCATCGAATATAAAAGTGTCATTGTGCACTAATCCCCTAGCCGACATCTTTGCTCTCAAGGCGGTGAAGCCTAAAATGAGAGACCTAGCTCTGATACCAATTGAAAGAACACAGATGTCGCCTAGAGGGGGGGGTGAATAGGCGATTAAAACTTTTACGAAAGGCTTGTACAAATGCGGAAATAAACTAACGTTTAATTTGACAAGCTTACAAAACCTAATAAACTAGGCTCACCTATGTGTACCAACAGCTTATGCTAAGCAAGACAAGTAGCAAGGTGATAGCAAGATATATATAACTTCAAGCACGACGGCTATCACAAATGTAAAGTGCATAAGTAGTGGAGCTCGGATAAGAGTTACCGAGGCACGAAGGAGACGAAGATGTATCCCGAAGTTCACTTCCAAAGGAAGCTAGTCTCCGTTGGAGAGGTGTGGCGGCTTAATGCACTCCGAACGCCACAAAGGCCTCACCTTGAGATGTGGTAGCACAATGCTCACCAAATGCCACAAAGGCTCACCTCAAGATGCGGAGGCACGCTACACACCAAACGCCACAAAAGGCTCACCTTATTCTCCTCGCGCCCTCGCACAAAGCAAGATGCCACGATCCACTATGGAACACTTGAGGGCGGTCACCGAACCCGTACAAGCTTGGGGCAATCTCCACAACTTAATTGGAGGCTCCCAAGAATCGCCACAAAGGCACCACAAAGGTTGGGGAATCTCCACAACTTAATTGGAGGCCCCAAGTATATGCCACAAAGGCCACTAAGCCGTCTAGGGTTCCAAGAACCCAAGAGTAACAAGCTCACGAACTTTCACTTACCGAATCTCCGAGGAGAACTCAAACCGATGCACCAAATGCAATGGCAAGAGCACACAAAGTGCTCAAATCCTTCTCTCCCAAATTCTACCAAAGCAACAAATGCTATGGAGGAATATGAGAGGAAGAACAAAGGAAATCAACAAATGAACTCCAAGATCTAGATCCAAATGGTTCCCCTCACTTAGAGGAGATTTTGATTGGTGGAAAGATAGATCTAGATCTCCTCTCTCTTTTCCCTCAAGAAGATGCAAGAATCATTGGAGGGATTGAGAGATAGAGCAAAGCTTCAAGGTCAACAATGGAGGAGAGATAGAATAGGAAGCCAACCAGCCCAAGGAGGAAGAAGGGGGCCTTTTATAGGTCCCCCACGAAAACTAGCCGTTGCTGGGCACTAGGGCCGGAGTCTCCGGCCTAGAGGACCGGAGTCTCCGCCCTAAGTGACTCCAGGGCCGGAGTCTCCGCCCCAGGGCCGGAGTCTCCGGTGCCCCGGGGTCATTCGGGGGCCTCAGGACGGACTAAGCAGGTGCCAGGCCAGAGTTGGGCCGGAGACTTTGCGTCTCGGGCCGGAGACTCCGGCCACCGAAAACTGGCAGGAACACCAACACGAAAACGACCATAACTTGAGCATCCGGACTCCGTTTTTGATGATCTTGAGCTCGTTGGAATCACAACAACGAGCTCTATAAGTATATGCATAGAAACATCATAGTCCAAAAAGGGAGGATAAAACCAAATGATGAGAGGTTTGACCTCTCTTCAAAGTCGAACCGGTAAAACCTCCAAACACCAAAAACACAATGAGTGTTTCATGCAAAATCCCTTTTTGATGAGTTAGAGCTTGTCATGGAATTAACCACAAGCTCTAAAACCTCACATGGATAAAAGCCAAATAAGAACCAAGAAAGATGATGGCAAATATGCAAAGGTTTGAGCTCTCTTCGAACGATGCGGTTAAGTTACTCACTCGAGAGCCCCTCTTGATAGTACGGCTACCAATCCTATAACCCGGTCTCCAAACTAACACAAGAGACCGGTAAGAAGGAAACCCTATCAAGAACATACCTTTTCCTTGTGCATTCAACTTGAGCTAGATTATGACCATCTTGTCTTCCTCAAGTTGGAACACCTTTCTTGATCTTGATTGCTTGGTGAAGTCTTGCGAATTGCTCCCCCATAAATCAATATGGGAAAGATTCTCTTAGGAATATCTTCACATAGACATTACCACCAAATAGAATACATGCATCAAGCATATAATATCCTTGAGATGGCACATCTTGAACTTGACTTCACATCCATGAAGACGATCACCACTTAATAATATCCTAGCCCGAGATCACAAGATCCCACTCGATACATTATGTATGCTTTGAGAGTTGATCAACTTGAATCCCATCTTTGCACTTTGACTTGATCAACCTTGTATCCTTCCTTCTTCCTTCATGATGATGATGTCTTGAAGGTAAACACAAATATCAACTCAATTATATTCTTCAAGACATAGTTGCAATAAGCTCAATTCTCATATGACCATTCTTCTGATATTTCCTTGAATAACACATTGGTCATCACTTAAAGTTCTTTATTTGATCCTTCTTACAACCTTGAAGCCAACATATGGTTCAAGCATTGTCTATGGACATGTCCTACAAATATAACTCAATGCAAACATTAGTCCATAGAGATTGTCATTAATTACCAAAACCACACATGGGGGCTCCATGCTCTTTCAGAAGCTACCAAGCATCTATCAAACAATATAGCACGCTATTACAGCAGGCAGCAGCAATGAGTGTTTTGTTAAGCAACCTTGTGATGATGAGATCCATTTCTCTGACGGAAAAAGAACAGCTCCTGATTATCACAATCAACTTTGAAACTTAACCAACAAGTGAGTGATACAAAGAAATCAAAATCCCCCGCAAAAAGGAAATCAAAACCTTATACACAATTTCTGAAACGCCAAGGATTGCAATCCATGAGAAAGAAAGACATTGAAAATCCTCTCCTGTGAGACATGAAACGCCCTTGAATACATCATCTCGCGAGCGCACCATTTACTGTAGGTAATTCAGTGCCATCCAAGACGTCCCTCTCGTTGAGGTACAAGTTCATGCGGATCATGGCTTGTACTGCGATGACGGCGCGGCGCGGAACAGCAAGACGACTAGGTTGCACACTACGTCCTTGCAGCATTATGTAATTGACTTTGATACTTAGATCAAAGCATTGTCATTTGCAGAGCGGTTAGTTTGCAATGAAAATCAACAGGTCGCATTCGAAATAAATAAATATGGAGCTTATGTCCGTATTTTCAGAAAAGATTCGCACAATGTTCATCTGCGGGTTGAAACCGTTTGGTTTGGAAAACGACCCACCAACCCCCATGTCGCCCTCCTCGGGCGACACGGGGGAACCCTAGCCACCGCCAGCCTTAGAGGCCTCTCCCCGCCATCCCCTGCATCGTCGCCGCCGGAGGGGGCACCGGCGAAGCCGCGCGCGCCCAGGAAAGGTGGCGGCGGGGCATCGTGTTTCCTCTCGTGGCTCTCTTCGGACTACGAGGACTTCGGCGAGCCATGGAGGCGGGACGGCGGGGCTGCAGACCCGCTGCGGCACGAGGGTGCTGGAGGTGGACGTTGCGCAGGCTGAGGGCTCCTCGTTGGGGCGCTTTACTAGGTGGCAAGCACGGGCAGGCCTGATTTGGGCCTTTGCGGGCCGGCCTGGCGCGGGGCTGCTGCTGCGGCTGCAGTAGCCGATGCGGAGCGAGGCGGCGCCCGTGATGGTGCGGGGAGAGCGGAGGCTGTCGCGACGCCTGGGGGCTGCTGTTGGTAGCTGAAGCAGTGCAGCGGTGAGATGTGGATGCTGGGGCAGTGGCCCCAGGACAAGGAAGTGTTGCTGGTTGCTGCGTCTGTCGGGAAGGGTGTAGAAAGATATGAATCCCTAAATTTTGTGTTGTATTGATTTGACTCGGGTGAGGGTATATATAGGAGTATAAGGGGGTAGGTAGAGACTTGGAGTACAAGGTAAGATACCTAGAGTCCTAATCTAACCTAACCGTACATGTAGTCTAACATTCCCCTTCAGTCGTAGCGGGAGTGAAGCGGACGATTGCGACTGGATTTGAAGTCATGTGTTTCCGTCGTCTTCTCCTCCTTTTCATCATCAACTGCTTCTCTGATTGATGGGTCGGCACCTCTGGTGCCTTCCCGGTCTCTCCTCTCTTCCCTCCCGCAGTCACAGCAGGAGTGGCGTGGACGCAAGTGACAACACATATGCTGTTGACTGGAGTTCTTGAGTTGCTGTAGACAGTGTTCTTGATGTCGATGCCGAGGTAGCCGATCATGATGTAGCCGTGGTCGAGGTTGTCGTAGTCGTTTGTAGCCGTAGAGCCGGAGGCTCAAAAAATTGCGCGTTTTAGCGGTGGCGGCAGGGTTACTGCGGCGGCGGCGACAGGGTTATTGCGGCGGCGGCGGGGTTTTAGGCGGCGGCAGGTGTTCTGCGGCGGCGGCGGGGTTTTAGGCGGCGGCGGCAGTGTTCTGCGACAGCGGCGGGTTTTTAGGCGGCGGCGGCAGCGGTTCTACAGCAGCGGCGGGTCTTGTCGTATAGGCGGCGGCGGTGATCGAAGATCACGGCGGCGGCGGGTCTTATCATAGGCGGCGGCGGCGATCAAAGATCACGGCGGCGGTGGGGTTTTTATCGGCGACGGCGAAAGACCACGTTGATGTAGACCTTGGCGATGTTTTTGTTGGCGATGTAGAACTCGGCAAAAATCTTGCTCATAGCTTGATGTAGTCGTACAGCTTGATGTTTATGTCCGAATCGATGTAGTCCGGCTTATGCAGTGCAGATCTTGATGTCGCAGTCGATGTGGATAACTTTGAGGTTACGTGGCGTGGTGCAGGTTCGGTAGTTTGTGGCGCGGGAGGCCGAACGCTGGAGACACGGGCGCGGAAGGGTCGCCCTCCCGTGGTCGATGCTGTAGTCGCGTCGGGCGAGTCGATCTTGGCGGCGGAGCATGCATGGGGGCGAGGAAGATCTTTTTCCGTGCGTGTTGCCATGCCTGGAGTCCACGATCTCGCGTGATCGCGTCCTGTCGCCGCAGCATGGACCACGCAACATTGAGTAGCCGAGTCTGATCATGTTGATGTAGAGCCCATACGCGAGCGCCGGCCTGCAGCCTTTCCGGCGATCTCACGCCAGATAGTAACAAACTTGACGCCAATTAAAGCATCAATCTTGCACTCGTTGTTGGAGTTGGCCTGCTCTTGTCTCCTTTTGCATGGCTGCATGATCGATCCAAGAAGTGCAGCCTGGACATGCCATTGTCATGATCGCATCCGCGCGTCCGATCGACGCAGGTGATTGATGCAGGCGGCCACCAAACGACCCAGGCGGCCAGTACAGAGGGTACTGCGTTGAGCGCGGTCGATGCAGATCGGATCGCGATGGAGTTGTCGAAGCATGTCGTGGACCGTCGCTCGGCCGGTGGTTGGTGTAGAGGCCGGGCGGTGAAGCAGCAGAACGGTGCTGCTGGCCCGCTGTAGATGGCGGCGACGGGGCTTGTCGACGTAGATCGCGATGAAGTTGAGGACGTAGATCTTCACGCTGGGAGTTAGGCTCCACAAAGCGCCGCCATGCGCGTCTTGGTAGATCAATCTGAACCAAAGTTTTGCACCAATTTGCACCGGACGAGAAGCGCATCTAGGGATTTATTGCAGATAAATTGGATCTAATCTAGTAACTACAAATTTCGAAATTGGGATCTAATCTAAAAGAACCGATCTGATCATTGATCGAGATCGGGTGCCGCGCCCCCGAGGAGAGATCTCCCCGGGGGCGGCGCGATGCGGAAGTGGTGGAAGGAACCTAGGATCGGCGTCGTGAGACTAACCGCTCTGATACCATGTAGAAAGATATGAATCCCTAAATTTTGTGTTGTATTGATTTGACCCGGGTGAGGGTATATATAGGAGTATAAGGGGGTAGGTAGAGACTTGGAGTACAAGATAAGATACCTAGAGTCCTAATCTAACCTAACCGTACATGTAGTCTAACAGAGGGAGGTGCCGCGGTTGGACGTCGTCGCGCAGTGGGAGGCAAGGCTCAGTTGTTGACATTGCCACCCTGCTTGGCTCGCTGCTCCCTTATTCCCAGTTGGGGAGGGTCAAACACGGGCGAAAGCTCTGCACCGACTTCGGTCGGTGACGATGACGATGGCGTGTTTGGGCATCATTCTCTCTCTTGTTTGCGTCGTTGAGGAGTTTCGATCCCAAACTGACGGTGGTTCCAAGATCTCGAGGTGAAAACCTAAGGCTTCGTTTGGATGTCCGTATTGGAGCACACAGAATTGAATTGGCATCAATACCAAATCAACCTGGTAATGAAATCGGGACAAATGCCATTCCAGCTGTTTGGTTGTACATAGAATTTCTAGTTGGAAACAGCCGAGGTCAAATTACCGATTCCTGTTTGGATGGTCAATCTATTGAATTGACCCCAATCTTTCTCTTCTTCGTCCACCGGCCGACTGTACGCTGCTTCTTGCCTCCCCATCTGCTGTTTCCCTTGTCTCTCTTCTCCCGAGACGGAATATCAGCCGGGTGCTACTTCGAGCGGCTCGACGCAGCAGATCCAGGACTGTACACGAGCTCGTCATGGTGAGGCGCAACGCTGCAGGCTGTGTGCGCTCAAGATCCCGGTGGGCTTCCGCGGCGGATGGGCCGGAGCTCCGACCGGCAGAGGTGGTACCGGAGTTCTTGCGCCAGATGGAGGTGAGCTCCTGATGCGAAATTTGGCCGCTGGAGCTTGTCTTTTTAGCTGGAGTGGAGGTCCGGTAGGGGGAGGAGACAGGCGCATGGTGGGGAGCACTTCTCCCAGCCGCTCGCCGCGTCGCTCCTTCTTGCTGCCCGCCGGCTCCGAGACAGGAATCACCTATGCCGGTGGCTCAGTAGGGGAGCCTAGATCAGCAAGCGGTGGCGCTGTTCGGCGGGACTTTCGTCTGCCCGAGGGGAATAGCAGAGTCGTGTGAGTCGAGAACGAAGGGGTACGATTCCAGCGAATACGGAGCGTGCTAGCTCAGAATCTTTGCGTGGTGCTCTAGTTGGGCTAAATTCCGCGTTGAAATGGGAGAGGTTTCCACGGAACAATTCTGTGACCATCCAAACACTAGAATTCGGGAGGACCATTTCCAATTCCGAATTCCACGCCTAAATGTCTACATCCAAACGGGGTGTAAGCTTCTTTGGAGCGGGCGACGATGACGGATGCGTCACTTTCTTGTTGAAGGCGCTGCCTTGGAGTGATTGGCCATTGTGGTGTGATGGGTTCGCGGCAGCTCTGCATGATGGCTCTGATGTCAAGGGAGGTGGACGTCGGGGCAGCGGCCCCAGATGGTGGATGTGAGTTGAGATGACAGCCTCGAGATCCAGGACGGGCAGACGCTTCATGGGGTGGAGCTCGTGCTTGCTTGGCATGGGTGACAGTCTTATATCGCCAGCGCGGCGAGGCTGTCGGCTCGGTCGACGGCTCGGTCGATGATGTCTCAGAGGAGGCAGTTTGACTTTTAGGCCGGGGCGGCGGCCCTGGATGTTGGTGCGACGGCCGTGGTCTACGAGCAGTCTCCTTATGTAGCTTGGGCTGTGGATGGATGAGTCGTGCGGCGTTGCAGCTCGAGCTCGAGCGGTGGCATGTTGGGATGGCGGTCCCGGAAGGTGGTGTTGGTGGTCTGCGGGGCGTGGTGGAGGAGTTGGATGTGTTGGGTCCATCGAGACTTTGGGTCATGTGGGCGACGAGGTTGTCTCGATGCTGTCGTCGGCGTCGTGTGGCGCAACTCTTCTGGGGGCTTGGCTTCTTCATCTTCGTTGGAGCGTCCCGTGGTTGCTCCTCCCATAGCAATCACAACATCTTCTCTCTGGCAGTGGTTGGGTGGTGTTGGGTGGGCTTTTGCTCCTGTTGTATCGGTTTTAGACCGGTTTCCCATTAATTAATTGGGTAACTCTCTTCTTAATTAATCGAAAAGGCAAATCTTTTGTCTCGTTTTAAAAAAAAAATCGCACAATAGCGGGTCAATGATACGAGCTACAGCCTATAATAGATGGGTGAAAGCCAGAAAGTAACTCATTCTTGATATTTTCTAGCACTACTGAAAAATCTGAATTCATGCATACTGTACTTCTAAACACATAATCGAAATCTGCACTTAGTAGGGGTGAAAACGGAACGGATACGGACGGATAGTTGTGAAACTGTATTCGTTACTAATTTTTTTTGGAATCGGAATCAGAGCGGATAGTGTGCGGATACGAATATGGAATCGGAGTCTATCGGTAACAAATACGGACCGAATATGGAGCGAATACAGTTCGGTTGCGGATAAACATTTTATCGGATCTCTTGTTGATAATAAAGTAAAATTAGCTCATAAATTTTTCTACATAAATAAATATATATTCATGTGAAACTAGATTGTGCCTTGCATGGTGGTGTTGTGTACCATAAGATAAAATGTATAACTCTCTTTTATCTTCTCTCCTCAGTTACTCAATAAATCATTACCGGATATTTTGTCGGATATTGTCCGGATATAACCGTAAAATATGGTATATCTTCGGTTACGGTCGGATACTAGTAAAACCATATCCTTTTCCGCATCTGTTAATCATTATCCATATCCGTGACCATATCCGACAACTATCCGACCGAATTCATTTTTGCGTTCCATTTTTAGCAAAACTTGGTGTCCGCGTTCTCGATAGACTCCGAGTGTACCAGGCGACGGCTGGGAGCGCCGGCTATTGTTTAGGGAGCGCCGGACCAACTTTGGTATTTTGGGGTCCCTCATGTTTGACTACTTTTGGCCTCAACCCCGAAAATTAGACCGGCACCGTTTTGTGAGCGGTTTTGGGAGGCCCGGTGGAGATGCTCTTAGATGATTCCTTGTCACCATCAAATTTTTAGGCATACTCATACCTTTGACGAGTCTAAGTGCTAGGGGTGTAAACGGAGCTGATTATTTCCGACCGACCGACCGAAGGCTTACGGAACGCAAAAACGAATTCGGTCGGATAGTTGTCGGATATGGTCACGGATACGGATAGTGATTAACGGATGCGGAAAAGGATATGGTTTTACTAGTATCCGACCGTATCCAAAGATATACTCTATCGGTCGGTTGGAAATAATCTGCTCCATTTACACCCCTAGCACTTAGACTCGTCAAAGGTGTGAGTATGCCTAAAAATTTGATGGTGACAAGGAATCATCTAAGAGCATCTCCACCGGGCCTCCCAAAACCGCTCCCAAAATAGTACCGGTCTAATTTTTGAAGTCGAGACTAAAAGTAGCCACACACACCAGGGACCCCAAAATACCAAAGCTTGTCCGGCGCTCCCTAAAAAATAGCCGGCGCTCCCAGCCGTCGCCCGGTGCACTGGGAGTCTATCGGGAGCGCGGACACCAAGTTTTGCTCAAAAAGATGCTCTCTGGCCCAGCTGCAGTCCCACTGTCCCCTCTCTCCCTACTTTTTCCTCTCTCTCTCACCTACTTTTCATTTTATTCCTCTCCCCACTGCACGCCGCAGCGCTCCACGGCGAGATGGCGAGATGGCTGCAGCGCGACAAGACGCGGAGGCTACACCGGCCCAGACTGAGCACAACCAGCTAGTTCTTGGTCTGGAACAAGTTGCGGGGAAGCTGCAGTAGAGATGTGTCGTCGTTGTGCAGGACTCCCCGCCACGCCAGGTCCACTCCGACCTCCCTGGCGCCTCTCCCCAAAGCGGCGACTCCCCGCCGCGTCAGGTCCACTCCAAACTCCCTGGCGCCTCTACCCAAAGCGACAACGACCCACTGGAGATGTCCTTCTCGAGCGCGTCGGCCGAGGACAGCGCAACGCGGAGCACGTCGATGGGCGCGGAGCCATGGATCCTCATACAGCGGGACAAGGTGGCCGCGATCTGCGTCGGCGACTGGCCGCGGACGAAGTCGTGGTCGGTGAATTCGAGGACGGCGGAAGCGCCGTCACTCGAGGAGGCGAGGAACGTGGCAGGGGAGGACGACGAACACGATTTCAGGGAGTCCCGGTGTGGGACAACGATCCCAAAATTTTGGGAGCAGCTGCCGGCGTCTCCAAAACATAGCCGGCAGTGTAGTGCCGGCTAGTATTTGGGGAGGCCCGGTGGAGATGCTCTAACTAACAACAGAGATTTCAATGAGGAAAATAGCACGAGTATCCGGTCGATGTTGGTTCGCCTGAAGTCGAGCACCTTGACAGACACGATCTTGTCAAACGTCCCGCAGAGCGTGTGGTAGATCGTGGCGCTGACGCCCTGTTCGATCTCCTAGTACAGCTCGTAGTCCTCTGCGAGGATCAGGTACTTGCACAGCAGCCATCAGGTGGGTCAAAGAGTCGGGGCATCCCTGTTAGAGTATCTTCACCGACGCCCCCAAAACGGTGACCGGCAGGATACGGGACGGGCCGTTTTGGGGGCGTCGGTAGGCCCTCCCAAAATTTTGGGGCCGGTCTCCCACACCAGCGGCCCCAAAAAATTGAAATTTTATATTTGCGAAATTTTTATTAAACTTGCTAGATTTCATTAGAATTAGACATATTTTACATATTTGAGTTCGGAGCAAAACAGGCAAAACTGGTATTCAAGTGGAGTATAGACCGCTAGAACATCAGTTTTATACTACCTACTGCTACTGAGCGCCGGAGCCGCCCGCGTCGGAATGGCCGGAGCCGCCCGCGCTAGAATGGCCGGAGAGCCCATGGTTGCCTGTCTACAGGCGATGGCGGAGGCGTGCTTCCCGCACCTGTTCCAGGCGGCGGCGTTGGGCATCTTCTACGATGCCGGCGTCGGCGATGTAGGAGGGCAGGGGGTATTGGTGTTGGTGCATGGCAGCCAACTCCATCGCCCTTGCGCGCTCGTACTGCAATCGCATTTCCTCCTCAACCCTCGCGCGGTCCTCCCGGGGCCGCCGTCCCACCGCTACCGCCCTCTGCTTGTCCGCCACCGCCAAGTTCCGGAGGTATGCCGATCGGTGCGAGCTTTGGTGCACCGCGGCCAGGTCGTCCGCTGCCGCCCTTCTCTCGGCCACCATGAGGTGCCAGGCAGACTCGTCGTGGCGCTGCGTCTCAAATGACGCCGTCAGCGCCCTCTGCTCTGTAGAAGACTCTGCGGCTTCCTCGTCGGTGGGGAGCTCGAGGTAGGTGAGATCGTCGGTATCGACATCGTCGTCGAGGTGCACGTACTCCTCCTTGGTGCCGCTGGAGCCCTCCGCCCGCAGTTCCTCTCAGAGCTCACCCCTGCAGCGCGTGGCAGCGTGCGCCGTGTCGAGGACGTCCTGCTCCTCCGCTCGCGCGTCCAGGTCGGCGGCGTACGAGGCCGCCTCCTCGGCGTCGAAGAGCGCCCTCGGTCGCCATGTCGTCGTCGGGGTAGCGCTGCCGCGCCACCTCCCTCAGCCTCACCCAAGTCGCCCGGTGGTCTGCCATTGCTATTGTTTTTGGGTGTCTCCCCTCCGCCGACGGCACCTCTATTTATAGCTGTCGACTAGCGGGAAGCCGGCTCCTCGGTGAGAAACAGCGGCGGGAAATAGCGGCGGGAAGTTTCTGGCGGGAGAATCCAGCGGGAAAGCGATGGTGTCGCTCCAAGGGGGCCCCGGGCGTCGAATTGGCGCTGCCATGGTGTGCCGGCGCTCCTAATAGGATCCTGTCGCACAACGGCCGGCACGGGAGCGCCGGCTCATTTATTGGGCTCGCCCACGCCCCGGCGCGATTTTGGGGGCGCCGGTGCGGGCCGTTTTTGGCCCTCGAGCCCAAAATCCGCACCGGCCGCGTTTTGGGAGGCATTTTGGGAGAGCCGGTGGAGATGATCTTAGCAGAGCAAGGCAGCGAGCACCCTCCATCCGTATCTCTCTCATTTCCCCTTCCCTATCCCACTTTCAACCAGATCTAATTGGGAGCGAGCCGCACCGCATCTTCTCCTCCCCCACAGGGTGTGTTCTCTAGCGACCAGAGAACCAAACCTCGTCAGCCACATCCTCCCGTCCCTCTGGTCCTTGTCTGTGATCGGTGAACCTGCCCCTATTTTGGCCGTGTTTGAGCACCACAAGATCTCCCGGGCATCCCTCCTCTAATCTGCGGCAAGGTGGTGGCGCATGGAGCATGTCACTCACCGCCTCACCCTTCTCGGTCGCGTTCGGGATGGCAGCACATCGGCAACGACCGCCACACGAGTGTGCGCACCGGCTGGAGGCGAATTTTTTTAATATTGTGATTTTTTTAGTCATTTTCAGAAATAACATTATATTCTCGAATTTTGTAGAACTAGTGCGGTGTCGCATCGGGCCAACACGAAACGAGCCCGTCGAGTCGAGCAGGCGTGATAAGGCCTTTTCTCGCGGGGCCCTGCATGCCAACACACCCTGTCACGGCCTACTAGTATGAGTGAGGGTATTCAAACACGTCGCTCGTGAGGAGACCTAGTCGCGTCCGGCCGATGGAAAAGGTTCTAGTCGCGTTGGGTGAGCGCGACAGGTTCCTAGGCCCTAGTGAAAACCGGTCGACACCCCCCGCGATGCCCACACCCTCGCCCGATGCCTGCCTCCTCCAGTTCATTCTTCCTCTTTCCTGGCTATTTGAGCTGAAGCTTTCTTCTTCTCCAATCTCAATTTCTTTGATACTGAGAGCAATACTTGACAAAATTCTGTAAGATTTGTCGCAACAAGTGGAAAAGAGCCCGATCTATAGATGGGTTAGCTTGTGGAGAAATTTCGTTGGTGCATTTAGTCGCATTTTAGTGTTAGTTGGTGCAAAATTTGTTGTAGTTGTTCTTGTATTCTTGAGGCTATTGATACGTCTAAAATATTTCTACAATTTTTGATGATCCATGCTTGATTATACACCATTTGCTTTGTATTTTGTTACACTTCGGGGCATTTTTATGCATTTTCCAGAACTAACCTACTAACGAGATGCCACAGTGCCAGTTCCTGTTTTCTGCTGTTTTTGTGTTTTAAAAAAGCTACACAGAAAATATTCTCAGAATTGGACGAAACAAAAACCAAAGTATGGAGTCCAAAGCAAAGACGGAGGGGGACCAGGGGCCAGCCACACCATAGGGTGGCGCGGGCCAGCCCCTGGCCGTGCCACCAGGTGGTGGGGCCACCTGGCCCACCTCCTGACGCTGCCCTTCCGCCTATATATTCCCCTCGACGGGAAAACCTAAAAGACCCGATCAATTTTCCACAAAACATACTGCAAGCCGCCGCCGTCATCGACGCGAGATCGGGAGGGTCCAGAAGCTCTTCCCGGCACCCTGCCGGAGAGGGGAATCACCACCGGAGGCCTTCTTCATTACCATGCCTGCCTCCGGAGTGATGTGTGAGTAGTCTACGTTGGACTATGGGTCCATAGCAGTAGCTAGATGGTTGTCATCTCCTCCATGTGCTTCATGTTTAGATCTTGTGAGCTGCCTGTCATGATCAAGATCATCGTTGTGTAATTCTACATGTTGCGTTTGTTGGAATCCGATGAATATTGATACTTTGTCAAGTTGATTTATGATTTATCATCTCTATGTTGTTTATGATCTTGCATGCTCTCCGTTGCTAGTAGATATCTTGGCCGAGTAAATGCTAGTGACTCCAAGAGGGAGTATTTATGCTCGATAGTGGGTTCATGCCTCTAGTAATCTGGGGGAGTGACAGAAACCTCTAAGGTTGTAGATGTGCTATTGCTACTAGGGAGAAAACAACAATCTTGTGTTCAAGGACATTTGTATTGTTTACATTACACACTTTGCTTAAGGCGATAATCTAATTCTTGCAACTTAATACCCGACGGTTGCTCGGATGACATCTGGCGGGTGGATTATTAGTCATAGATGCAGTTGGATTACGGTCTATGTATTATGTTGTAATGCCTAAGTGAAATAGTGATCATCATGATATTTGTATGCTTGCTTTATTCTATCAATTGCCCAACTGTAATTTGTTTACCCAGCATGTTATTTATCTTATAGAGAGACACCACTAGCGAACTGTGGACTCCGGTCCATTCTTTTACATTGTTATTACCGTTTACCATTTACTCGCTTTATTTATATTCTTGTAAACTACTATCTTTTACCACTCGATACGCTTAATACTTTGTTTACAGCAAACCGGTGAGATTGACAATCTCACTGTAAGTTGGGGCAAAGTACTTGGTTGTTTTGTGTGCAGGTTCCACGTTGCTGCTGGTGCAAAGCTACGCCCTGGACGCGGCGCCATATATAAATTTTCTGGAGCTGTCGTGAAGCTAGCGAGCATCAATCTTCGGAAGTTGGTTCTTTCTCCTACTGGTTCGATAAACCTTGGTTTCATACTGAGGGAAGACTTGCTGATGTGCTCATCATACCTTCCTCTTGGGGTTCCCGACTGGGCGGTCATCTACACGCCATCAAGCAATTTTTCTGGCGCCGTTGTCGGGGAGAAAGAGGATTTCTGCAAGGGGAGTCTCTTGCTTCCAACCTTTTACTTTGTTATTGTTTTGCTTTATTTTATTTTTTCTTACATCTTTTTATCAAAAATACAAAAAATTAGTTCCTTTATAGTTGTTATTTTTACTTGTCTGCTTTTAGTTTTGCTAGAATGGGTACTCCTGAGAACACCAAGTTGTGTGATTTTACTAGCACCAACAACAATGATTTATCTGCACTTCTATTGCGCCACTTGCTCCTGAGACAAATTTTTATGAGATTAAACCTGCTTTGTTGAATCTTGTTATGAAAGAGCAATTTTCTGGTGTTAGTACTGATGATGTGTTGACACCGATTTTGTCTTCGGATATAAAGAAGCTATGTTAGTTAAGAAATATGATGAGAAAACTAGCAATGAAATGAATATTTAAAATAGATTTGCCTTATGATAAAAAGAAAGTAAATTGTTTCACAAACACATCATTGACAGGGCATCCTATATTGCTTTAAATTCTCGCAGCGGCAAGAAAACACTAAATATTCAAGATTCTACCACTTGATGAACATCGGCACGGCGTATGACTCTTTGCCAGAATTCATCGTCAGTGCGGCACCAATATTTCTAACATCTTCGATTATGGGATAAAACGTCGGCATCCGGCAACCCTATAAAAGAGTTACCCATATACTGGTTACCAAAGATTAAGTATCAGTCACTAAAATAATTGGCTGAATGATCAAATAACTATTGATCGGCCATTATTATGCTAATCAGGCCGACCTCATTGGCAGTGCGTACACCAGTACATCGAGTGCTCATATATAGAAGAGGGAGTAAGTAAGTAGGGCATGCATTGTTATATATCGTACGTGCAAAAGAATTAAACTCATGCTAATTAATCAACCCATAAGTACAGCGCTGCAGGCCTACATGCATTAGCGTATCTTAGCTAATTGGAAGCCAATTAAAACTCTTTTTAAGCCCAGCTTAACTAGCTACTTAATTAACAAAAGTGGATCAGTGGCTAAAGCCCATGCCAACGTTTAAGTAATGGACTCGACGTCTTGGCCTTCTTCGATCGGTCCGGAAACACGTACGCGTAGACAAAGTCCATGCTAAGAAACTTGGCGATCAAATCTACCACCAGCCACGATGCCCACATTCCTGCCGACGATCTTCAGGGTCGTGCGTGCGCTCCGCCGCCAGGACTCTCAGCTGATCTGCCTATATAAAGACCAAGTAGCTGAAGGAGGCAAAGAGACCAATCGATCCCCAAGAGAAAAGCCCTTCAATCCATCGCCAAGACACATACACATCGCCATACGCAGACAAATCGATTCCTTGACAAAAAGAAATCCACCCATCCGCCCAACACAACATCGTACTGCCCATACGCGCGGTCCTGCTGCTTGGCCGCCGCCGGCCGGTGCTCTTGCCGCTGCTCTGCACGTGCAAGAAGAAGATTAGAAAGACTTCTACAAGGAGGTGAAAAGGTGATTCTTCCTAGCTCGTTGGTGTGGTCACATGTGACACATGCCAAGGAGTTCTTCCCTCATCACTAATCTTTAGTTTGGTCACATTTGATACAAACTAGGGATGCTATCTTTCTTGCTAGGCTTGATAAAATTGATACATGCCTAAATATACTCACCATAATCATGAAATTTAGCTCTTGTCTTGGTCGTATTGACACAAGTCAAGTTGCTCAAAATACATATATAATAAAAATCATGCTCTTGTCTTGGTCACTTTTGACACAAGCCAAGTTGCTTCAAATCTAAAATTATAAAAAAACACAAGCTCTTGTCTTGGTCATTTTTGACACAAGCCAAGTAGCTCAAAATTACTTAAAATCATCAAAATTGTGCTCTTGTCTTTGTCACTTTTGACACAAGCCAAGTTGCTTCAAATACTTAAAATCATAAAACCATGCTCTTTTCTTGGTCACTTTGACACAAGCCAAGTTGCTCAAAATACTTTAAAATCATCAAACCATGCTCTTGTCTTGGTCGCATTGACACAAGCCAAGTAGCGTTAAAACAAATATGTCACCAAAATCATGCTCTTGTCTTGGTCACTTTTGACACAAGCCAAGTTGCTCAAAATACTTAAAATCATCAAACCATGCTCTTGTCTTGGTCGCATTGACACAAGCCAAGTAGCCTTAAAACAAATATGTCACCAAAATCATGTTCTTGTCTTGGTCACTTTTGACACAAGTCAAGTTGCTCAAAATACTTAAAATCATCAAAACCATGCTCTTGTCTTGGTCACTTTGACACAAGCCAAGTTGCTCTAACTTCAAGTGTTACTAAAATGATGCTTTCAGTTTGGAGTTCTAGAATATCATGCTCCAATATCAAAAACTATAAAACACCACATATATACTCAAAAGTAGTAGCATGCGTTTCCAACTAGTTTCTAAGTACTAGTTCCTAAGTGCATGTGAACAACAAAGGAAGCACTCAATCACTAACGTGATGCCTCTAAAAAAATGATTGCTCTTGCCTACATGTAGCAGAAAAACAGACCATGTAGTTCCTGCATATTGGTATGTACATGACCTAAAATATACCAGCCCATGTTGCATATAGAAAACATGGAGCAAAAGTTAAACAAGAAATTTCATACTTGGTTGATGAAATTATGATCCTAATCAACCTTCACAAATGTTTGCACTAGGCATAATATGATACATATGCCAGTGCCAGCTTCACCAATCAAAGTATACATGCATGCCGACACTCACTGCATGTAGAATAGATACACGCATCAGGTAGTAAAAACCATTCAGAAAATCATACTGCATATTACGTGTAGTAGCTATTTATACTCTTAGTCGGCTGATTGATTCATTCATATGAAATAACACCATGAGAATTAAATAATATGTTTTATGTTAAGCCGATTAAATAAATGATTATATAATGCATGCACATTTCTTGCATTACTAATATTAATGCGAGTAAAAAATATGGCATATATGCTGATATGATAAATCAATGAAGATTAAAATGCTCCCTCGAGCATAACGGCATCGACGACAGTGAGGCGGCAAGGAGGACTTCTTAGTTTATTTTTGTCTTTTTTGTAATAGTCATCTGATGTAATCCTATGTATTAGAAATGTTGGAATTCTTAATCAGGGGTTTCCTCTTCGGAGATGTAATTAACGGAATTTTTATGCAAATGTAAGAGTTCCGGAAGTAATGAACCACAATAGTTGATATTTGTCATTTACATTCGCGCACTTTAAATTATATTCTATCTGTCTCTATGACGCGGACGCGAGTATTTTTGTCACCCATTTTCCCGTCATCATGATGCTTCAGCTCATCTTAACAATTTTGTTGAGCTACGTGAGATGCAAAAGTACAAGGATGTAGATGGTGATATTATTCAGCTTAAGTTGTTTCCTTTCTCTTTAAGAGGAAGAGCTAAGGATTGGTTGCTATCTTAGCCTAGAAATAGTATTGATTCTTAGGTTAAGTGTAAGGATGCTTTTATTGGAAAATATTATCCTTCTGCTAGGATTATAGCTTTGCGAAGTGATATTATGAAGTTTAGACAGTTTAATAATGAACATGTTGCTTAAGCTTGGGAAAGAATGAAATCTATGATAAAAAATTGTCCCACTTATGGACTGACTACTTGGATGATTATCCAAACCTTTTATGCAGGACTAAATTTTTCTTCAAGAAATCTCCTGGATTCAGCTGTTGGAGGTACTTTTATGTCCATCACCTTGGGCGCCGCAACGAAGATTCTTGATAATATGATGGTAAATTATTCTTAGTGGCACACCGAGAGAGCTCCACAAGGTAAGAAGGTAAATTCTATTGAGGAAACCTTCTCATTGAGTGATAAGATGGATACTATTATGCTTATGCTTGCTAATGATAGAGCTCATGTTGATCCTAATAATGTTCCTTTAGCCTCTTTGGTTGCTCAAGAAGAGCATGTTGATGTAAACTTTATTAGAAATAATAATTTCAACAACAGTGCTTATAGGAACAATTTTGCTAGCAACAATTATAGGCCGTATCCTTTTACCAATGGTAATGGTTATGGTAAATCTTATGGTAATTCCTCCAACAACACTAGGGGCGCGCCCTCTGATTTTGAAGTCATGCTCAAGGACTTCATCAGTAAGCAAACTGCTTTTAATAAGTCTGTTGAGGAAAAGTTGGGTAAAATTGATGTTCTTGCTTCTAAAGTTGATAGCCTTGCTCTTGATGTTGAACTTCTGAAACTAAAAGTTTTGCCTAATGATGTGAAAGAAAGCAAGACTTTGAATGCCATCCAGTTAGAATTGATGAAAATGTTAGGATGTTAGCAGAATTGCATGCTTGGTGGGAAAGAGAAGATGAGATGGCTAGAAATATGAAGGTATGTATTATTACCACCTCTAGTAATGTTGTTTCAAGTGCTAGCAATCCTCTTACTTTAATTGGTGTAGAGAAAACTCCTACTCCTTGTGCGAAAAAGCCCAAAACTACAAAAACTTTTTCTACAAAAAGTGCTGAAATTTTTCAGAGTATGGGAGACAATAGCTCTACTTCTTTTAATGATTTCTCTGAAGTTATTTGGTTCTTGCAAAAGCTTGCTTTAAGTCCTAATGCTAGTTCTATGAATGTTGCTTTTACAAAGCATATTACAAATGCTCTCATGAAAATTAGGGAAGAAAAGTTGAAACGAAAGGTTTCTATCCCCAAGAAGTCAGAAGATGGTTGGGAGCCCATCATTGATATGAATGTGAATGATTTTGATTGAAATGCTTTATGTGATCTTGGTGCAAGTATTTGTATTATGCCTAGAAAGATTTATGATATGCTTGGTTTGCCATCGCTTGAAAATTGTTATTTTGATGTTCCTCTTGCTGATGTTGCTAAGAAGAAACCTTTGGGAAGGATTAATGATGTTTGCTGGCGCGTGGTTGACGTAGGAGAATGTAATTGATGTAGGAGCTTCTTATTCTTCAAGTCCTTGTCAACAGCACCAGAAGATTCCTTGTGCGTGGTGAATAACCAGCCAGTTGGGAACCCCAAGAGGAAGGTATGATGAATATAGCAGCTAGTTCTCCCTCAGTTAAGAAACCAAGGTTTGTCGATCAGGAGAAAAACAGACAATAACGACTGAAGTTGATGCTTGCTAGTTTGCGATAGCTTCGGACAATTTATATATGGCGCCTCGTCCAAGCTTTGCTTGCTAGCTGCAACGCGGAACCTGCACACAACACAACCAAGTACCTTGTTCCCAACTTACGATGAGGTTGTCAATCTCACCGGTTTGCTTGAAACAAAGGGTATGAGCGTATCGAGTGGAAAACAGTAGAATTATGCGAGTAAAGTAAACAGTGCGAGTAAAGTAAACAGGTGATAGCAATATGACGGAAATAGGACCGGGGTCCACAGTTCACTAGTGGTGTCTCTCCATAAGATAAATAACACATGCTGGGTAAACAAATTACAGTTGGGCAATTGATAGAATAAAGATAAACATGATATGTCAAGAAGATCACTATGAGATTTACTCTGGGCATTACAACAAAATACATAGACCGCCATCCAACTGCATCTATGACTAATAATCCACTTGTGGCGAATCAATCCGAGAACTCCACAAGTATTAAGTTGCGAACAACAGATAATTGCGTTAAGCAAAGTGTGTAATATAAACAAAGCATATGCCCTTGAGCATATGAATGTTGTTTTCTCCCTAGTAGCAACAGCACATCTACAACCTTAGAGGTTTCTGTCACTCCCCCAGGTTAAATAGAGGCATGAACCCACTATCGAGCATAAATGCCCCCTCTTGGAGTCCCTAGCAACTACTCGGCCAAGATAGCTACTAACAACGGAGAGCATGCAGGATCATAAACAACATAGAGATAACAAAAGATATAATTCAGTACAGCAACTCAATCATAACACCAATATTCATCGGATCCCAACAAACCAAACATGTAGAATTACATAACGGTGATCTCAATCATGTAGGGCAGCTCATGAGATCTAAACATGAAGCACATGGTGGAGAAGACAACCATCTAGCTACTGCTATGGACCCATAGTCCAAGGTAGACTACTCACTCATCGCTCCGGAGCCAAGCATGGCGATGAAGAAGACCTCCGGTGGCGATTGCCCTCTCCGGCAGGGTGCCGGGAAGAGCTTCTGGACCCTCCCGATCTTCGGGTCGACGGCGGTGGCGGATCGCGATGTGTTCTAGAAAAGTGATCGGGTACTTAGGTTTTTCCTGTCGGGGGGTCTTTATAGGTGAAGGGGCGATATCAGAGGTGGAGCCAGGTGGCCTCACGCCATGGCGGCGCGGCCAGGGCCAAGGCCGCGCCAGCCAGGCGTGAGGGCCCCTAGTGGCCCCTCTCCTTCTCTCCTTCGGATGACTGGAAGCTCCCGGACAAAATAAGACTTCAGGAACTTGTTTCATCCAATTCCGAGAATATTTCCTGTGTATCACTTCTGAAACACAAAAACAGCAGAAAATAGGGAACTGGCACTATGGCAACTCGTTAATAGGTTAGTTCCGGAAAATGTATAAAAGTGCCACGAAGTGTAACGAAACATTGGGCAAATGGTGTAAAAACAAGCATGGAGCATCAAAAATTATAGATACGTTGGAGACGTATCAAGCATCCCCAAGCTTAACTCCTGCTCGTCCTCGAGTAGGTAAGTGATAACAAAAGAATAATTTTTGAGGTGACATGCACCTACACAATCTTGATCATCTATGTAAGCATTTGTGAGCTGGGATCATAAGAACTTAAAACATGGGCATGAAGATATAATCTTGACAATAAGAACTTAGCAACCATGTTGTAAACATGAAAATGAACACAAACAAAAGATCATGAAAATGAAACAATGAAAGTCAAACGTGTGTTCAAATCATAAGGAAAAACATACAAATGGCTTTCAACTTGTCCTTCAAAGAGAGCAAAACATAAATGCATAGGAGACCTTCAAGTTTAAGAGGGCGACTAGATACAAATAATTTAAGAACAAGTGAAACCAACAATATGAATCAATCAATGAAAACTTTGGGACAATGCACATTATACTAAGAATGACAACTATGCTCTCTTAATGGTGCATAAAGATAGAAGGTGGTGACTCAACATAAAAGTAAAAGAAAGGCCCTTCGCAGAGGGAAGCAGTGATTGCTAGTTTTATAACCTTCAAAAATTATGGTACTTACCGGCTTTGAGCTCTCATTGCCCCCATCATAAGCATCTTGAATGGTTAAAGTTAATGCAAGAACAATTATGATGCATATGCTTGACAAATCATAAGTTGAAACCCTCGTGTCCCGTGAATACGAGTACCCAAACCTCATGCTACTTTACTCAGAGTCCCAAGCAAGGCTCTTGTCATTGTAAATATATGCATATCATTGAGAACCGCCAATGGGGTACCTCCGTGCCCGATGACATGGAACAAGCCCACATCAAAATGATAGGACAAGCAGACAATGAACACCTCGACATCTCTTTTATTTGCCATTTGTTTAGCTTTTTATTGTGACATGCGTCGTCGAATGTTCACCATGGGTATGCTGCAAATTTCCACCATGAATTATGCATGGCTTAGATTAGCGGCCCGGCGTTTCCCTAACACATATACAAACTCCATGATCCCCACAAGATTCCCAATTCATTTCACACCGCGGGTATCCATAAATAAAAGATCACGATATCAACTCAAATAAGAAGTGCAATGTTGAAAGCTTGCCCATGACTGCATGGCTGGGCTAGTCTCCAACTTAGAACTTGCAAGCATAACAACTCAACATAAGAGACCACAATGTCAAATTTTAAAGAACAGGAAAAAGTAAAGTGTGCCTTCCGGTTCATGAGAGCTTTACTGACCGAATTTTGCATAACACTGGTAAGAGTTTAATTTGACGAGAAAATAAAAGCAAGTCAAATTTACTTGGAATAGCAAATTGCTAGTAGGTATGTATGGTGGACACTTTGGAAAACTTTGGCTTTTAGGTGTTGGATGCACGAGTAGAGCTTATACTCAGTACAAGGCGAGGGCTAGCAAAAGACTGGGAGCGACCAACTAAGAGAGCAATAATGGCCATAATCATGCAAAGCGACAAAGCGACATTAAAAGAAGCATAAGATGGCATCAAAAGTCAAAAACTAAATGATCATAGAGGCTATTGGCGACTTTGTAAGAGTCTAACATGTGTGAGCATGCGCCAAGTCAACCCAAATAAAGCATCAAGGAGAAAACCAAAATAATGCTTCCATACAATAAAAACAACGCATGCTTTTTTCAAAGGCTCAGTAAGCAATCTCAGTTATTTGAGACAAGTCATGCTACAGTAAAACCACTAAGCATACTATCAAAAAGACATCAAGCATGACATGAAAAAGCCTAAGCCACAGTCTACACAAGCTCCTTCTTGTACCACTTTTTTGCATAAAGCTTTTTCTCTTTTCCAACACCATTTGAAATTTTATAAACACCTCTTTTGATGAAAACCAATAAAGATCAGAGGAAAAAATATACCTTGATGAAAATATATGACAAGGTCTGAACGCATATCAAGGAGAAAACGAAAACCAAAAGCAGTAGCGGAAAAAAAAGAACACCCGGTGAAATTATAAGTATGAAAAACGGAGTGTTCTTTGCAAATGAAAACGAGTACATCTCCTCCAAAGGAAATTTGTTTGGGTCCAACCATTTATTGCAACAAACAAAACTAAACTAACTAAGAAAACTAAAACAACTGATGCACCAAGAAAAACACATAGTGCATGAAGCAATAAAAATATAGTGTCTTGAAAGGTGACCTGATTTTTGCCGATGAAGAAGGGGTGCCTCGGGGGCATCCCCAAGCTTTGACGCTTGTACTTCTTGGATATTTCTTGGGGTGATGCATGGGCATCCCCAAGCTTGAGCTTTTGTCCATTCTTCAACTCATCTCATTATTCTCCAATCCCTACACTTGAAAACTTCCTTCATACAAAACTAAACACAAATCTATTAGCAACATTAGTGTAGCATAACATATAATCAACCTCTTTTTGCTTCAGGTTTCAACTCAGAACCACCACATATATAGCAAATACTACTGTAGCAACTTCCCCAAAAGTTCCATGATCAAAAGAACTCAAAAGAAAGCGATAAAGCGGCAAACACAAATATTGGCAGAAATCTGTCAAAACAGAATAGCTGACAAAGGACGAATTTTTGAGGGGTTTTCTGTTGCTCAAATCAAAAAGTGTTCAACTAACGAAAGTTTGGATATAACCTGGGGCATATGCACAAGAAATCGGAGGTCCAAAAGATATACAGAGAATTTATACGAATTTTTACGGTGCAGCACCGAAAACAGTTTCAGGACAGCAACATCCCCAAATCTTTACCTCACTCGAATTAGAGGCTTCTCTTGGCACAAAAACGAAATAAAAAAGATAAGGAGCGGTCATTACAGTAGTAATGACTTCCAAGACTCAAATAAAAGAAAAAGTACTAAAAATAAAACATTGGGTTATCTCCCAAGAGTGCTTTTCTTTAACGCCTTTGAGCTAGGCGCAGAAAATTGTGAATCAAGTAATATCAAGTGATGAAGCATCACTTACCTCAGTAAGCACTTTGGAAGTTCCCGAAGATGATTCAACCTACAAGTCACCCTTAGTGGAACTAAGAGTCTTACCAATTTTAATAACATGTTGAGTTTTAAGCGTAGAAACCTTGGGAACATACATAAATTTTTGCTCTTTTCCAACAAACACTTTCTCTTTCTTAAATTTAAGAGAAGAGAAGATTAAGCTAAGAGTTTCCATAGACTCCTCTAGTTTACCAATCCTTAAATTTTGATTATCAAGAGTAGTGCTAGCCTCTAAAATGGTGATTCTCTTACCAATATTTTCTATTAATTCACTAACTCGGCTAGCATTTTCTAGGATACTTGGCAAACTTTTCTCTAAAGAGCCGAGCCTTTCTACCACCTCCTCCAAGGTGGTCTCAGTTTTAGCAACATGAATAGGTGGTATTCCCACGAAACTTTCAATTATAGTGCATGCTTCTCCAGCGGGAGTACCCAGAAAATTACCTCCTGTAAGAGTATCGAGAACATACCTATTCTAACTAGATATACCAACATAAAAATTTCTAAGGAGGATCGTGGTAGAGTACTTTTTGGTACACCTATGATGAGCATTGTTAATACGATACCAAGCATCTTTTAAACTTTCTCCCCCTTGTTGCTTAAAACTACGAACTTCTACTTCAGGATTACTCATTTTAGCAAAACTAAAAGCAAACAAATAAAAACAGCTACCAAGGATTCTAATTTTTTTTGGGTTTTTGATATAAAACGATGCAGGTAAAATAAATAAAGTAAAGCAAAACAATAACAAAGTAAAGGATGTGCGTGCGAAAACTCCCCTCGCAGAAGTCTTCCACTCTTCCCCGGCAACGGCGCCAGAAAAAGAGATGCTGGCGCGTGGTTGACGTAGGAGAATGTAATTGATGTAGGAGCTTCTTATTCTTCAAGTCCTTGTCAACAACACCAGAAGATTCCTTGTGCGTGGTGAATAACCAGCCAGTTGGGAACCCCAAGAGGAAGGTATGATGAATATAGCAGCTAGTTTTGTCGATCAGGAGAAGAGCAGATAATAACGACTGAAGGTGATGCTTGCTAGTTTGCGACAGCTTTGGACAATTTATATATGGCGCCTCATCCAAGCTTTGCTTGCTAGCTGCAACGCGGAACCTGCACACAACACAACCAAATACTTTGTTCCCAACTTGCGATGAGGTTGTCAATCTCACCGGTTTGCTTGAAACAAAGGGTATGAGCGTATCGAGTGGAAAACAATAGAAGTATGCGAGTAAAGTAAACAGGCGATAGCAATATGACGGAAATAGGACCGGGGTCCACAGTTCACTAGTGGTGTCTCTCCATAAGATAAATAACACATGATGGGTAAACAAATTACAGTTGGGCAATTGATAGAATAAAGATAAACGTGATATGTCAAGAAGATCACTATGAGATTTACTCTGGGCATTACAACAAAATACATAGACCGCCATCCAACTGCATCTATGACTAATAATCCACTTGTGGCGAATCAATCCGAGAACTCCACAAGTATTAAGTTGCGAACAACAGATAATTGCGTTAAGCAAAGTGTGTAATGTAAACAAAGCATATGCCCTTGAGCATATGAATGTTGTTTTCTCCCTAGTAGCAACAGCACATCTACAACCTTAGAGGTTTCTATCACTCCCCCAGGTTAAATAGAGGCATGAACCCACTATCGAGCATAAATACCCCCTCTTGGAGTCACTAGCAACTACTCGGCCAAGATAGCTACTAACAACAGAGAGCATGCAAGATCATAAACAACATAGAGATAACAAAAGATATAATTTAGTACAGCAACTCAATCATAACACCAATATTCATCACATCCCAACAAACCAAACATGTAGAATTACATAACGGTGATCTCAATCATGTAGGGCAGCTCATGAGATCTAAACATGAAGCACATGGTGAAGAAGACAACCATCTAGCTACTGCTATGGACCCATAGTCCAAGGTAGACTACTCACTCATCGCTCCGAAGGCAAGCATGGTGATGAAGAAGACCTCCGGTGGCGATTCCCCTCTCCGGCAGGGTGCCGGGAAGAGCTTCTGGACCCTCCCGATCTTCGGGTCGACGGCGGCGGCGGATCGCGATGTGTTCTAGAAAAGTGATCGGGTACTTAGGTTTTTCCCATCGGGGGGTCTTTATAGGCGAAGGGGAGATGTGAGAGGTGGAGCTAGGTGGCCTCACGCCATGGCGGCACGGCCAGGGCCTGGGCCGCGCCAGCCAGGCGTGAGGGCCCCTGGTGGCCCCTCTCCTTCTCTCCTTTGGATGACTGGAAGCTCCCAGACAAAATAAGACTTCAGGAACTTGTTTCGTCCAATTCTGAGAATATTTCCTGTGTATCACTTCTGAAACACAAAAACAGCAGAAAACAGGGAACTGGCACTGTGGCAACTCGTTAATAGGTTAGTTCCGGAAAATGTATAAAAGTGCCACGAAGTGTAACGAAACATTGGGAAAATGGTGTAAAAACAAGCATGGAGCATCAAAAATTATAGATACGTTGGAGACGTATCAATGTTCTTATTATGGTTAACAATAACCTTGTTCCCGTTGATTTCCTTGTTTTGGATGTTGAATGCTTCATGTCCTATTATTTTGGGAAGACCTTTTCTTCGAACTGTTGGCGCCATCATTGATATGAAGGAAGGCACCATTAAATATCAATTCCCACTCAAGAGAGGTATGGAACACTTCCCTAGAAAGAGAAATAAATTACTTTTTGACTCTATTCTTAGAGCAAATTATGAACTTGATGCTTCATCGCTTGATATTACTTGATTTCCACTTTATGCGCCTAGCTCAAAGGCGTTAAAGAAAAGCAGTCTTGGGAGATAATCCAATGTTTTCTTTTCGGTACTTTTTCTTTTTGTTCAGTCTTGGAAGTTATTACTACTGTAATGACCTCTCCTTATCATTTTTATTTCATTTTTGTGCCAAGAAGAACCTCTAATTGGAGGAAGGTAAGATTTGGGGAAGTTGCTGTCCTGAAACAGATTTGTGCACTGCACCGTAAAAATTCATGAAAATTCTCAGAATATCTTTTTGATTTGCGATTTCTTGTGAACATGCCCCAGGCAATTTCCAAACTTTTGTTAGTTTTGCATTTTTCGATTAGAGCAACAGAAGGTCCTCGACAAAATCGATCTTTGTCAGCTGTTCTGTTTTGACAGATTTCTGCCACTATTTGTGTTTGCCTCTCGATCGCTTTCTTTTTGAGTTCTTTTGATCATGAAACTTTTAAGGAATTTGCTACAGTAGCATATGCTTTAATGGATGGTATATTTGAGTTTGAAACTGAACCAAAAGAGTAGATTTACTATCATGCTTACACTAATTGACGAGGGTTAACTCGACAAATGTCCTAAATGAAGGACTTAGGATCGGGGAGATAGGGCGTCGGATGAACTCGAAGGTAAGATTAGTCGAAATAGGTGTATATCGAAAGTAAACTTGGGTGTTGAACCTGGCTTGCTTTCAATCTGGGCTACACCGTCCCCTCCTGGCCCCTATATATAGGTGGCCAGGTCTCGAGGATCGGGTAGGGTCCGATACAGATTACAACATCGACATACGGTAAGAACTTGTATTTCGACTATCATTACAATTGGGCCTAACTTAACGGGCCTCAGGGGTACTTAACTAATGGGCTCTATTAGTTATACCCTTGTCAGTAGCCCCTAAGATTCTACCAGAATTGTAGATTCGGGTTGAATCTCTAATCTTCAAATCTTTGACTTCGATCAATTCTTTGATTTCTTCATATCTTCAAATCTCTGACTTGGTCTTTTGACTTATTTTCATGATAATATTTCGCAAGGGGTTTTGATGAACAAGCCTGGCAACTCTGACGGATCAAGAGGTCAGTTAACTGCCGGAACAGATACTTGCCACCTACTTCAAATTCAATCCCCTTGGACTTAAATTCGGGATACCGGTCAAACCCATTCTTTTGCCGCATTTAGGACTTACAAAGAATGAGTCCCAGTGGTTCTCAGGGTACCCAGTGCGTCCACCAGGATTTTCTTCGCGTCGTAGACACGGATACATACCAGCAGAGCGCATCCATGTGCGTATACCAGGCCAAACAGGACGGATCCCGGGGTTTTACGTTCGTGATAAATCACAGCATTCGAGTTTCGTTGCGATAACGCAACTCGAGAATCTCATGTCGCAGTCTTATTTGATTGAAAATATTCGGGTTATACAACCATAAAAACTCGCTCCCGATGGGAGTAACGACGTGTCATCACATATTCCTTTGCTTTCCATGCTCCAGTTCCCGTTAATAAACATCGTCGGGTGTAGCCCCCGAGGCTATAGTCGAATAACACTGTGTTTCGAGTATAGGCTCAAATATAGTGTTCTCCATCATCATACTCCAACTCGACATAGTTTATCGATAATTTCGTCGGGTGCACGTTCAGCGCTCCCGCTGGTAGTAGCCCCCGAGGCTATAGTTGAATTTTTTCGAGTGTAGTCTCATCAACTGATTGTTGCATTGTCGGCGCCAACCTCGTGTCTTCTTTGATGTCGTCCTTTATTCGGAAATCGCCATATTCAATATTCGTCGAGTATATGCATCTGTCTAATTTGGTCTTTAATTCTTCGTCTCCTTCGTGACGTCAGTGGCCAATTGTAGCTATACGTCACTCTAATTGAGCGCGAACCGTTTCGTAGGTAGCGCGGTAATTTTGTATTTTCCTACCCGTTAGTGGGCTGCCGCTTCCGCTCCTTTCGCCACGTCTCAGCCCACGTTCCTTCACCGAGAAGGTATATAAAGGGATAGTGGGGATCTTCATATTGTCGATCTCTCCGCCGCCGCCATTGTCGATCTCTGCTTCCTACTCCTCTCGTGCCTAGCCCCCAGGCACAGATTTGTACATGCGCGTGAAGCACCTTGCGGCTAAGAACACCATGGCCAAGGGAAAGACGAACTCCGCGACTAGCTGGGTGCCCTCTGCCATCCTGCAGAAGGAAGTGGAGAAGGCCACGACGGACGTCCTCATCTCCAGCAACGACTCCATCAAGTTCCCAAGCACCGAGCGGATCCCTCAGCCCCCGAGCGGTTATCGGGTGATGTTCCTCTCCTTCCTCTTCCGTGGACTGTCTCTTCCTGCCCACGAGTTTCTTCGTGGCCTTCTTTTTGTTTATGGTGTGCAGCTTCACCAGCTCACACCTAACTCTATCCTCCATATTGCTTGCTTCGTAACTCTTTGCGAGTCATTCTTGGGGATTGAGCCCCACTTTCTTCTCTAGAGATCTATCTTTCGGCTCCGCCCCAGCGTTGCTTTAACCAAGAAACCCGAACTGGGCGGCGCTGTCGTCTCTGTGCGCGCCGAAGCTCAGTACTTTGATTTTTGTATTTCTGCATTAGTCCAAGGTTGGAGGACCAAGTGGTTTTACATAAAAGACCGTAAGGCCTCCTCTGAAGACGAGTACGGCCTAGCCCCCTTTGACGCCTCCAAGGAGCTGAAGAAATTGGCATCGTGGGATTCGCCTCCCATAGACGCTGAGATGGAGCAAATTGCTCCTCTATTGACCCGCATCCAGGCTCTGAAAGGAGGTAAAGGAGGTGCTTTGTCGGGTGTTCAGCTCATGGCGTTCTTTGTACAACGTCGAGTTCAACCCCTGCAGCATCGCCTTGCCAAACTTTGGAGCTATTCAGGCTTGGTGGATCCTTCTCGCATCTCTTAAGATCTAATGGAGAAACAGGAAGTGGACAAGCGAGTTAGGAGCCTCACCAAGCTCACCAAGGATCATGCGGTTGCAGACTTGGCCGCTAATTATTTTGACTCTATGCACCCCCTACCCGAGGTATGTATTTGTTTGCTTCGTACACTTGTTGTCGAATTCATCGGTTTCCAGCCATGTTTATCCTTGTACCAGTTACTTTCCTGACTTATTCATTTGTAGGACCACCAATTCCTCATTTCATGCCCTCCTCTTCCAGAGGAAGGGCCTCTTCCGGCTGATCTGGCCTCTACTGTATCTGAAGCCCCCGAGGCTGAAGAAAATCAGGATGGAGATGAAGCCGAAGAATCGGAAGAAGATACCAGCTCGACGACATCGCCTCCTCCTGCGCTTTCTAAAGACACTGGTGCAGACAAGAAGAGGAAGCGTGTCGACGAGTTTGCTTCTTCGAGTACCTCTGTGTAGAGAACTGCGGGTAATGAAGCCCCTGTTCTAGAAGAAGGTTTTGACCTTATGGCATCGTAAGTGTTTCTGTGAGTTTACGATTTCGCTGTTCTTGCTTTCTTTCGGGTTGTATAAAACCTGTTTCCTCTTGCAGTGATGACGAGAAGCCGCAAAGGGATGCCGCGGCTACTCCTTCTACTCAAGCTGTAATTCCTAACGAGCCTTCCACGCAAGAAGTTGAGCCGGCTGTGCAGGCGCCGAGGACCACCAGAGCTTCTGTCAAGAAGATTCCTGTGACCCGAAGCACCAAGCGGTCGAAAAAATCCAAGGAAGCCGACGTTTCTCTTGAAGCTCACGAATCCGCGGCCTCCCCTGATGATGTGAGTAAATATCCCTGACTTACTTTCCTTGCGTAATCTATACTCTTATGCGTCCTTCTTTTGCCAGGCATTGATGAAGAAATTCATCGCCTTGGGCACAGAATGTGCGGAGTACCTAAAGGTGGCGAAAGCTTCTGAAGGTGGATTCTTTTGTCTTGTCTTTGCTTGTCCTATATGCTTCTTTTTGTTGTTTGTTTGACTTCTTTCCTTTCTCTGCTGGAATGTAGATGCTCTAGCATCAGCCAATGCCCGCATTGCATCGCTGGAAGCCGAGCTTAACGCTTCACGAAAAGCTTTTGACGTTGTGACTGCTGCCAAGGCAAATGCTGAGAAGTCGCAAAAATCGGCACTGGCTAAGGCGAAGAAAGCAGAGAAGGCCTTGGCTGATGCTGAGAAAGAGCATCTTCTGCGAGATCAAGCCGTGGCTGAGCGGCTTCAGACAATGTCTGCTGCTGCTGGAGGTACATACTCGCATTGTCCTCTTCTTCGACTGCTGCTGCCTTCTTGTACTTGCTAATACTTTCCTTTCCTGCTTTTTCCTTGTCCCCTTTGTTGTACAGGATTTACCAAGGTGTCTTTGTCGACTCTGCAGCCGGGCGATGATCCTCTGATGACCGCGGTTAACTTACTCGAAGCGAACTGGATATCTATCCAGGAGATCTTTGAGTTGGTGAGCCACGTTCTTACGCGGATGTTCGTCGGGTTGTGGCCTAAGCAAAAGGCGGAGGTTCCGAGCAATGACTTGAAGAAGCTTGCCGAAGCCTTCGATACTTCTGACGACCCCGTCCTCCAGCTGAAGGGGCTTTCTTTGAAGCGAGGTGCTGAGGGTGCTATCGCACTTTCTTATGCACATGGTGGAGATTTCGACTGGGAGAAGGTTAGCTCTCCTCATGGCCGCACCCGCTCAGAGTTGAAGGCCTTTTTTGAGAAGGCGAAGAAACTTGTGCCTGCCATAGTGTCGATCATTTCTCCTTTAGCGGCGTCTACGGCTTCTTTCATGCCAACTTCCTCGACTCCAGCGATGGCTGACTCTGCGCCTCCTTCATCTGCTGGCGCTGAGTTTGCCATGCCTTCCTCTACCACGGAGCAGAATGCTGAGGTGGCGTAGACTCGGCCTCTTTGTTGTAGTTTTTAATTTCTGCTTTTGATGTAAAAACCTTTAGTCGCATGCAACCCGAGAACCTTAGTCAAAGGGTTTGCATTTATGTAAATATGCTTCTTTTCTATGATATATTGTGTTAGCTTCTGAAAATGTTTCTTCTTTCCTTTCTTTTGACTTCCAGTCTATGCGCATCGGTGATCCTTTGAGTCGCGACCATGCTCCCTCTTCTGCCAGCACGTTTGGCCCTAAAGTTTCGTTGTGTCCTCGCCACAGCTGCCAATGCGCGGAATATTCTTCAAGAATTTTGGATCTGGAGAATCGCTTAACTTTGGCCAAACGCCAAGCACAGATGGCGTTTGACAAAGCTAGCAAAGCTTCTAGTTTGATGAAGCAGATATCTATTCTTGACGATAAGGTATCTAGTCTGATGGCGAAGATTGTGCATCATGAAGAATGCGACTCTTTTGTCATTGGCATTATCGAGTCTGCCTGCGAGATGTTGCGATGTAAGATTCCTTGCGACTCCTCTTTTTTCCCCTTTTGTTCCATTGCTGCTTTGTGATATCCTTTGCCATCTTAGGCACTTGTTTGGATTTTGCTGCTGAAGATCGTCGGGTTACCGAGCGAAATGCGGCTCTGGAAAAAAGTCAGAGGGCATTGATAGCTTGTGGTCTGATCCTCGACGCCGCAGTGCTATCATATTGCTCCAGGACCGCGCCCACCATATCGGAGAATCAGTTGATGGTTGCTGAAGAGCTCTCATAACTATGCATTCTGTCATGCTTCCTCGCAATCCTCTGCCTGGAAGTTTCCCACTGCTTCTTGATACTTTCAGATCCAGTCAGCGTATTCATCGGTTGATTGAACTGAACTTAGTGGCGGGTGCCAACTTTGCTCTTGGGTGGATGCGTAAGTGGCACCCAAGGCTCAATTATAGTTCTATGTCGCTGAGCTATCCTCCAGGTGGAGCTAGCCTTCGAGTACATCTGGAGAGTACCTTGCAGCCTGCTCGAAGGATTATAGCCAGGCTGTTGCAAGAGGATGCCTCATTTTTCCGCAAGTATCACTATTTAGATCCTTTAGGTGTAGACGATTCTGATAACCCGATGTTGTAATACTTGTGTATATGTGGAACGCGAGAGTTTCTTATTTCGCGACTGTATGTCTGAAATATTTTCTCAGAGCGTTTTTGGGTGATTCGTGCGTTTGCCACATTTTTTTTGAGAGACTCGTAAACTCGAATATGAGGAACATTTTGTCTTTATTATACTTGTAATGTAAGATACATGGGATGACCCAAGAGATCCGGCCTATGACCTGTGTTCTGGATCTAGAGGGCATTGCCCTGGGATAACTCGTGGCTTTTACAGCCTTATTCTTCTACTCTACTTTGTTGTTCTTGATACTTATGCCGTCGTGGCCTTCTCTTCTTCTTCAGTAGTTTTATCTTCTCCTGATGCTTCTACTCGTGGTTTCTTCATCTCTGGCTCTGCTGTACGTCCTTCGGGTAGCTTGACGCCTTCCATAGTCATGCTTTTCACCTTTTCTGCATAGTTGGCTATCATGCCAAAGTTTTGCGCCATCTTGTGGAACTCCTTGTCGCATAGGTCTGAAACCTTGAAGCTTCCCTTTACTGTGATGATTCCCTTTGGTACTGGCATCTTGAGTACTAGATATGTATAGTGAGGCACTGCCATGAATCGCGAAAATGCGGGTCGCCCGAGGATCGCATGATACTGAGATGGCTAGTCCATGACTTCGAAGTCTAGCTTTTCTCTTCTGTAATTTTGTCGGTTGCCAAAGCAAACGTTGAGTGCTATCCGACCTAGTGGATAATTGGCACTTCCTGGTATGATCCCATGGAAGGAACAGTCTATTGGCTTCAGGAACTCTAGTGATATATGCATTGCTCTGAGCGTTTTCGCATATATCAAATTGATTCCACTTCCCGCGTCCATGAATATTCTGTCGACATCATATGCGCCGATTTGAGCTTTGAGTACCAAGGGCGCGTTTCCCAGCCGAGGTACTATTATAGGATGATCTTCTCCGTTGAACTTGATTGGTTGTTCTGACCAGTGTAGATGTTCTGTTGTAGCTGGAGGTGAAGTAACTGTTAGATTGACTTGTCGGGTAATGCTTTTTTCTACTTTGTTCGACTTGGGCACGGGTTGTATCATTGCTGTGATGTGCCCTTTAGATGGAACATACCCTCCGTCGTCATCGTGTCCCTGGTTTGGCTGGCCTTGTCCTTGAGGAGCTCCATTGTTCCCTTGTTGACTTGTGGGAGGTTTGTTGTTTCCTTCATATCCTTGTCGCTTTGCTTCGGTTTGCTTGCTTAGTGCTGCTTCCTGTAGTTTCAGGAACGTTGTGCAGTCTTTCATTGCGTGCCTGGACACTCGCTTTCCATCGACGAATGCTGAGTGTATATGGCAAGGCCTGTTTAACATGTCTTCTGGCGACGGGTTATACTCTCTGGATTCTTTTGTGGGAAACTTTTTGTAGTCCTCTTTTCCGTAATTTTGATATCCTGAACTTCTGCGATCACTCCCTTGGTAGCTGTTGTCCTTATATCCCGCGGCTACTTGGCTGTGGGAGCCGTAGTTATCGTAATTGCGGGATCTTCTTCTTTGGCTTCCATATCTGTTTCTTCTATCGTCCTCTGGCGATCGTGTCCTCTTGTTATTGCATGCGTCTTCTCCATCTGCAAATCTGTTTGCTACATCCATGAGGTCTGACACTGTTTTCGGCTTGATCCTGCCCATCTCTTCGACTAAGTCTCTTCGCCTTAATCCAATTATGAACGCATCTATTGCTCTTTCGTCTGAAACTTCGACTGCTGAGTTTTTGATAAGGCTCCATCTTTGGATGTATGCCCTTAAGGTTTCGTCGCGTTGTTGTACACACGCTTTGACTTCTTCTATCGATGCCGGCCGCTTGTATGTCGACCTGAAGTTGCTTGTGAATTGCTTTGTGAGATCTTCCCAACTTCCAATAGTTTCTTTCTCTAGTTTGCTCAACCATGACCTTGCTACGCCGGTGAGGTGTAGTTGCAAACTTTGCATTGCTGTTTCTTTGGTTCCTCCCAATATTTTTACTGCTTGTAGATAGTCTGAGAGCCACGACTGTGGTTCCTGCGATCCGTCATACTTTTGTTGATTATGAGTTAATTTGAACCCCTTGGGTACTGGCGTGGTGCGAACCCTGCGGGTAAAGCACGATGCTCCCATCTCCTTTTCATCATCTTCATAGCCGTGCTTTCCGTTTGGAGATCGAGATCTTCGGGTTCCTCCATGTTTTGGGCTCCCGTGGCGTCTTGGTGATGGCGATCGAGATCGTCGACTACTGCTTTTGTGCCGAGGACTATTGTGACGGCGAGGTGACCTTGGTTTATGTGTTTCCTTGTGGTGATATGCCTCCTCTCCTTTTGCTGATAGCTTGTTGCCTTATTTAGTCTGTTCAGCGCTGCTCTGTGCATATGTTCCCTGGGGTCCCCTGGACTTGGTCGAGTTGTAAGCAGATACGCTTGAGCTGCCACTAGTGCTGCTTCAAGTGTTTTTGGTATGATGTTTCCCTGCTCGTCGACCGATAGGAAGGACGAGTCGAGATTTTTGGAGATGCTTTGCCTTTCTGAGTACTCTAGGTTTTCGTACCTTGAACCATGTCGACGATTCCTCCTTGCGTTAGTATGTGATGCATCGCTTCGTGCTCTGCGAGCGGCGTCGCTAGCTGCAATGGCTGATTCTTTTCTTTGTTGTATCTCTATTTTCTCCTTTGCTAGTTGCTTTGCCTGCTGCCTTAGGGCATAGTGATACCCCAAGAGCATATCCTTGCTGGAATTTGATGGTATTGGTGTGCCGTGTTCTACGGCTTCTCTTATTATACTCCATTCATCGGCTGATAGTCGAATTTTTTCCCTGGTTGTGAGGGATTCTGCTGTTTGCCCTTCTGCTAGATGATTTGCTCCTCTGTCTATATTTGCTGGGTTTAGCACTGGATTGTTGTTTTCATCGAATTCCTCTGAATTATCTCCTACAATGGCGAGCACCTGGCACTGTTTGCCAATTTTGTTATTAAAGCTTGAGAAGATCGAGTCATCATCTTCAGAAAGCTCTAACCCTGTCTTCCACGTATCTGTTGACTTGTCTGAGATGTTGTCGTGGCAAATCACGAGATCTTCGAGTTGGACTCCTAAATCGAAATTTTCCACTGTTTCGTCGCCTTCTGTGATTTTTCTTTCTTGTACTTCTCCTAAGCTGACCGGCGAGTTTACCTCACTGGAAGAGCCTTCAGAATATTCCATCATTGCTACTATTTCGTGCTCACTTGCCGACGGATCTGGTTTCGCCGGATCTGAAAGGCGAGTCGAACCCGAAGGCCCAATGAAGATGTTTAGACTTCCGATTGTCAACTCCATCTCTTGATTTTCGTCGATTCCTACACTGTTGTTGGCTAAAAGCGAAAAAGCCATCGAATTCATGATTCCAACGCCCAGAGTCCCCACGGTCGGCGCCAATTGACGAGGGTTAACTCGACAAATGTCCTAAATGAAGGACTTAGGATCGGGGAGATAGGGCGTCGGATGAACTCGAAGGTAAGATTAGTCGAAATAGGTGTATATCGAAAGTAAACTTGGGTGTTGAACCTGGCTTGCTTTCAATCTGGGCTACACCGTCCCCTCCTGGCCCCTATATATAGGTGGCCAGGTCACGAGGATCGGGTAGGGTCCGATACAGATTACAACATCGACATACGGTAAAAACTCGTATGTCGACTATCATTACAATTGGGCCTAACTTAACGGGCCTTAGGGGTACTCAACTAATGGGCTCTATTAGTTATACCCTTGTCACTAATATTGCTAATAGAATTGTGTAAAATTTTGTATGAAGGAAGTTTTGAAGTGTAGGGAAAGGAGAGTAATGAGATGAGATGAATTATGGACAAAAGCTCAAGCTTGGGGATGCCCATGTCACCCCAAGAAATATCCAAGAGGTACAAGCGTGAAAGCTTGGGGATGCCCGGAGGCACCCCTTCTTCATCGGCAAAAATCATATCACCTTTCAAGACACTATATTTTTATTGCTTTGTATACTATGCATTTTTCTTGGAGCATCTTTACTTTCGCTTTCAATTTTCTTTTGTTTTTTTGCTGCAATAAATGGTTGGACCCAAACAAATTTCTTTTGGATAAGACACACTCCGTTTTTCATTGCCAAGAACACTCTAGTTTTCACTCTTATCGTTCAACGAGTGTTCTCTTTTTTCTAGTACTGCGTTTAGCTTTCGTTTTTTGCCTTGATTTTTGTTCAGATATTGTTATATCTTTGTATCAAGGTGCATTTAGACCACTAGCCTATGTTGTTTTTCATCTTAAAGAGTTTTTTCAAAAAGGTTGAATGGTGTTGGAAAAGAGAAAAAAAAGTTTCATGCCTATAGTGGCCTACGAGGGATCTGGCGGCAGCGTGATGCCCACATTCGCCTTCTTGGATCTCTCTTAGTATCTCGATTCCGTCCACTTGGGATATACATTTCATAAACACTCCCGAAGTACTTCGCTTGTAGAGCTGGGCATCGATGATGGTGTACGCTTTTGCTCTACGTTTGATTTAATTTGTCTCTTTTGGACTTCGTCTTCGGGTAGCTTCTTGGTCGTCAGGTACTCCAAGTAGGGCTCGGCCCATGGCGGGTTGCTCAGCAAAACCGCCATAACAGGGGAGCTTGCTAGTTCCGGGTTTTCTGGATCTACCATCTTGACCGATGGTACATGCAGATGCTCGAGGAATACGCCTGGAGGGACTGCCTTTCGGCTAGACCCTAGCTTGGACATGGTGTCGGCTGCCATGTTATCCTCTCATCGTACGTACTTTATGTCCTAGCCGAGGAAACCTTTAACCATCTCGTCCACTTCGTCTCTGTAGGCCGCCATGACTTCGTTTTGAGCCTTGTATGTGCCAGCCACCTGCTAAGCGACAAGGTTAGAGTCTCCACAACACATGATGTGTTGTACGCCGATCTCTTTTGCGACCCATATCCCGTGCAGTAGCGCTTCATACTCCGCGATGTTGTTGGTGGTGGGGAAGTGAATTTGGAGAACATAGCTGAGCTCATCTCCCTTAGGGGATTTGAGTGTCACTCCAGCCCTCGAGCCATGTAGCAGTTTTGAGCCATCAAATTGCATCACCCAATGCTCTGGTTCTAGGATGGGCGTAGTCTCCTGCGCTTCCTTCCAATCCACCATGAAGTCCGCCAAAGCCTGAGACTTGATGGCGGTGCGAGGCTTGTAGTCGATGTCGAAGGAGGCTAATTCGATGCCCCATTTTGCAACTCGTCCTGTTGCGTCGCTGTTGTTGATGATGTCCTTCAGTGGAGCCTTGCTCACCACTATGATCTTATGGTCATAGAAGTAGTGTCATAACTTGCGAGAAGCTAGGAAAACTCCGTATGCCAACTTCTGGTAGTGAGGGTAGCGCTGCTTGGATTCCGTCAGGACCTCGCTAACATAGTAGACTGGTCTCTGTATGCCGTACTCCTGTGCTTCTTCCTTTCGTTCCACCACGATGACGATGCTGACGACCCTATTAGTTGCTGCCATGTACAATAACATGGGCTCCTGATCTTCGGGAGCTGCTAGGACTGGTGCAGTGGATAGCACTCTCTTCAGATCCTTAAGCGCAACGTCTTCCTCGTCGATCCAGACGAATTCGGCTGATTTCTTCATCAGCTTGTAGAGTGGCAAAGCCTTCTCGCCAAGGCGGCTGATGAACCTGCTCACTGCTGCCATGCAGCCTATGAGTCGATGTACGTCCTTCAGGTCATTAGGCTGGGAGATTTCAAGGATAGCCTTGATCTTCTCTGGGTTGACTTCAATACCGCGGTGGGAGACGATGAATCCTAGGAGTTGTCCAGCTGGTACCCCGAAGACACACTTTGTGGGGTTGAGCATCATGTTGTATTTCCTTAGGTTGTTGAAGGTCTCCTGCAAATCTGCTATAAGGTTGTCCTGCTTCTTGGACATGACGGCGATGTTGTCCACATATGCGTGCATGTTGCGTCCGATTTGATCCGCCAGGCCCTTTTGCATAGTGCGCTGGTATGTTGCATCGGCGTTCTTCAGACCGAATGGCATTGTCACATAGCAATATGTGCCATAAGGTATGACAAACGAGGTAGGAAGCTGATCGGATTCCTTCATCTTGATCTAGTGGTAACCCGAGTAGGCATCTAAGAAACATAGAAGCTCTGATCCCGCCGTCGAGTCAATGACTTGGTCAATGCGAGGCAAGGGAAAAGGGTCTTCTCACACGCTTTGTTCAGGCCGCTATAGTCTACACACATGCGTAGAAACTTTGTGTTTTTCTTAGGAACTAGCACGGGATTTGCCACCCACTTTGTATGGATCACTTCTTTGATGAAGCCTGCTTTCAATAGCTTGGAAATTTCCTTTGCTATTGTCGATGGATTTCGTGTCGCAAGAACACGGGGTACCACGCGACGGACCCAAAGATTCGAACGCAGGGGGCTGAACGTGGGAGATCTTGGATCACAATGAAACACGGTGACGGAAGCCTTGAGTCGTCGAACGCACAACACACTGTAGAGAGGGACGCCAAGCTTTACCCAGGTTCAGGGCCCTCGTGGTGAGGTAAAACCCCTACTTCCTGCCTTCTTGTATTATGACGCGACACCTCGCGAGGAGTACAAGGTCTTGGTTATAGAGCTCTAGCTGGCCGAAGGTAGAAGAACCAACTTAGCCTAGCCAGGAGCCCGGAGATGAAGATTCCATCCCCTCTAAGGGGTGGCCTCCCCTCCTTTTATAGTGCCAATGTCCTCCTTCCCCTTATCTTCTTGGGGAAGGGGTTGCCACACACGGCCAAGAGGGAGGACAGCTGTAGACTTTCTTCTTCCGTAGACATAGTCTTCGTAGAGTAGTGGCGCCGGTCCACCGGAGTGGGTGGAGAAAGCTGACGTCCTCCTCTGGTGCCCTGCACCGTCCAAGCTATTTTTAGGGGGGTGGCCAACAACCACTATTCTACTTTATGCAGGCACGGCGAAAGTTGGTCTCCTCCCTGTCGGGGGTAGCATGGGCGGTACGCGGTCTTCTGCCCTTCATTTTCTTGTTCTGCACGCAACCGTGCTGAGCTGACGTGGACGTGGTCCCTCCCCTCACCAGCAGAAGCTCGTGAAGAGGTCTTCTGGTCCTTAGCGGATTTAGTCGTCGTTCTCCTCATGAGGCGCCTCCTCACGAGGGTCTTCTCCAACAGCTTCGGTCGTCGTTGCACCCTGGGCCGAAGCTGGGCCATTGAAGAGGCCCAAGAGCAGGTGGACCGGGATACCCTGGTGTCTAGAACACCGACAGTAGCCCCCGGGAGCCTGGCCCGCGAAGGCACCCTCCTGAGGGGGCGAAGGGCCGGGGGCCCTCAGAAGCTGCTGGGCCCTCCAACGGCATGCGTCAACCGTGCGGTCAGAGGACCATGTGAAGATACAGCGGCAGTGGACGCGTGGCGCGACCGCAGCTGATGAGATGAAACGGCGGGCGACGCTGCAGTCCCCGAGGCGTCAACCGTCATGATGGCGCGTCGCTTCACTGCAGAGCGCCGCGCCAACGTTTCGGTTCCCGCGCTGAGATTTGACGCAACGACACCGGCAGCACCCCTTAAATACGGTCTCCTCGAGACCTCTAGCACATCACCTTCTTCCTCCAGTGCCACTTCTCCTTCAATGACCCCCAAGCCGATGGATCCTTCCGCTTCCTCCGCCGCCGCCGGAACAAGCTCGGGGGCGAAGCGCCGTGGGTGCCCCCCGGGCAGCAGGAACAAGGAGAAAGTTCCCGCCCGGTGGGCACCCGGCGCCGGTGGTCCCTTGCGCCTTGGGGCGCCCATGCAGGGCACGGTGAATCGCACCGCGCCGGGGACCTCCAGCGCCTTGACCCTTCGGGGTCCAGCGCCCGGGGGCGCTATGAACACGCCGTCGCCCCTGGCGGTGGCACTGGCTCCCCGCGCATCGGGGAGCATCGATCGGGTGCTCAGGAAGGTGGAGGCCGCCATGGGCCCCCCTCCCCCCACTTGCGGATGCTCTGGGGCCACAGGAGGTGGCCCGGCCGGTGAATGGGGTGGTCGCCACTCCTCGCCGCCGGGCGGCGGGGCTGCTGGGCCCCCTGATTACCCCAGGGTCCCACTTCCTGGAGCTCCTCGTCGTCTTCGACGTCCTGAGCTTTGACTCCCTTCGGCTGCCCAACGCAGTCCGGAGGGTGATTTACGCCCCTGGCGCTTCTCCGGAGAGGTCGCGCTGGTGGAGCAGAGCAGGCCAGATCTCCTCTGGCCTATGGACATCCTCCTTGGAGCGGGCGGCAATGCCATCCTCTCCGGGCGCTAGAGGGCCTTCTTCCTCGGCCATCGCCTCCGTGTCGGCGACCACCTCATCTTCCGCTTCAGGCTGGGGACGCTGGAGGCCTCGGTGCGGATCTTCGACGCTGCCGGCGTCCGCCGCACCTACCTCCAGCCCGCGGCGGCGTAAAGGGGGGCCTCGCCGCGGTAGCCTTCTAGGGAGGAGAGCTAGTCTCCTCCCCTCTTTTGTTTTGTAGTTTGCGCCGGTGGGGTATGCCCCACCGTGCCTTTGCTCCTTCCCCACCCGGGGCTTATCAATGAAGTTTCCTTCGCCTTTTTGCTATTTTCCGTAGTCCTGGTCGTTCGCACGCTCGAGAGCCCTGGCGAGTTGTTAGCGCCGACGGGAGGCCACCCTGCGCCTCAGAGCTCATAGCGGGGTCGGCGCCGATGACATTGGACGATTCCTGAGACAAGGAGTTGAAGAAAGAGTCGGAAAACAAAAAACCCCTATGACCAGCACAGGGACCTTCTCCGTCGTGGGGGAGCGCGGCACTATCTGTGCCAGCAGCTAAGAGCAAATTGCCGCGCGTGGCGATTCACGGGGCCTTCCTCGTCGTTGAGGGAAGCTGGACCCTCACGGACGTGAAAACATCGACGCTTAAGAGAGCCCAGAGACCATCGACACCTCGTTAAGGGTTGCTCACAAGGTGAAGGGCCTGGCGCAGACCTTCGGATCTGCGTCTCCTTCACAAGATGATCAGAGCGGCCTTGGTCTTCAATAATCCTGCCGCGTTCGGCCTTCCTCGAAAGAGGGGAATCTTCCCGCGGATGCTTTATGCATCGACACGTCCTTGCACCCTCGCGATTGTTGGTCACGAGGGGCTGGTCTTCAGTAATCCTGCCATGCTTGGCCTTCCTCGAAAGAGGGGAATCTTCCCGCGGATGCTTTATGCATCGACGCGTCCTTGCACCCTCGCGAGGGTTGCTCACGAGGGGCTGGTCCTTAGCGGGTGCCTTGGGCACACCTTGGACTTTCCTCGAAGATTTCTTATTTTCCGTTGTACTTCGCGAGGAACCAAGCACCACGGGCACGAGGAGGTGATCAACAACGGGCCGTCGCCCCTGATTAGAGCTCAGTCACTTCGGGTTTTTCGGGCTTGCTGTTTTCTGGGCGAAGGCCCCAGCATAGACACCGTGCCTAGCCCCCTTCCGCGTGGAGTACAATAGAAAATAAATGGACTTCATGCCATTTTAATATCATGCCGAAGCAGAGGCGCTTTAATGCGCTTTAACTTAATATCAGTGCTAAAGAGCAGTTTAAGCTGATACAAAGTGTCGTGATAATTGTCTTATCTCCTCGTGAGGAACCTACGGGTAGAACTTTCGCAGATGAGCTATGTTCCACGGGTTCCCCACCGGTTCGCCCTCCGCGGTCTCCAGCCGCGCCGAGCCCGGCCTGGCAATGTGCGTCACCTTGAAGGGGCCTTCCCACGTTGGAGACAGCTTGTGCAGGCCCTTGCGAGAGAGTATTCTCCTCAGCACCAGATCACCGACCTCCAGGGTTCTTGCTCAAACATGGCGGCTATGGTAGCGGCGTAGTACTTGCTGGTACCTTGCGGCGTGAAGCGCCGCTTGGCATCTGACTTCTTTGAGCTGGAGGAGGCGATCCTTGATGAGGTACTCTTGACGCACCTTGTTGAAGGCAAGAACTCTTGGCGACGCGAACTTGACGTCGGTGGGAAGAACAGCCTCCGCCCCATAGACCAAGAAGAAAGGAGTTTCTCCAGTGGGTTTTGTGGCCGTGGTCCAAATAGACCAGAGGATGGATTGGAGGTTGTCTAACCATTTCTTGCTGCAGGCTTCGAGTTTGGTGTTGAAGCTCCTCGTCTTTAGCCCTTTGAGGACTTCGGCGTTGGCATGCTCGGCTTGGCCGTTGCTTCGAGGGTAGGCGACTGAGGCAAAGTAGATCTTGATGCCGGCCGATGCACAGTACTCCCGGAATAGCCTGCTGGTGAACTGGCTGCCGTTATCGGTGATTATGCGGTTGGGCACACCAAAACGACAGACCAGTCCTTGGATGAATTTGACTGCGGACCTGGCCAGAATGGTGCACACCGGTTCCACCTCCACCCACTTGGTGAACTTGTCGATGGCGACGTAGAGGTAGCGGTAGCCCCCTTGTGCTCTAGGGAATGGACCAAGGATGTCCAGCACCCAAATGGCAAAGGGCCAAGTGAGTGGGATGGTTTGTAGCTCCTGCGCCGGCTGATGAATCTTCTTGGCATGGAATTGGCATGCCTCACACCTCTTGACCATCTCAGCGGCGTCCTCGTGAGCCGAGGGCCAGTAGAAGCCGCTTCGGTATGCCTTTGCCGCAAGAGTTGCAGCGGAAGCGTGATGCCTGCACTCGCCGGCATGAATATCCCGGAGGAGCTCTTGGCCCTGGTGAGTAGATATGCACTTCAGAGCGACACCATTTGGGTGACGCCGGTACAAGTCACCGTCCTTGATGCAGTATCCTGAAGCTTGGCGTACTATCCTCTCGGCTTCTGATTCGTCTTCCGAGAGCCTGCTGCTGACGAGGAAGGCCTTGAGCTCGAGTATCCAATCCACTCCCTCCTACCGCGCCAACGCCAAGAGGACGCGGTCGCCCAAAGGAGGACCGCAACCCGGAGCCCCCTGCTCCGGTGGCGGTGGCAAGGCAGGCAGAGGGTCAGGTTTCACCGATGTCGGAGAAGCGGATGGCTTGAAGAGGCGCTCCTCAAAGACTCTGGCAGGTTGTGCCAGGCGATGAGAGGCGCACTTGGCGATTTCATCCGCTTCCACGTTTTCTCCTCTTGGAATGTGCTTCAGCTCCAACCCCTGGAAGCATTTCTCCATCTTCCGAAGCTCCTCAAGATAAGCTGCCATGTGCTCATCCTTTGGAGTGTAGCTCTTGTTCGAGAAGTTCGCAATCAGCTGCGAATCCCCCTTGACGATGAGGCGCTTGATGCCCAAGGCGTGTGCTGCCCTTAGGCCGGCGAGTAGTCCTTCATATTCCGCGATGTAGTTGGAGACCTTATGATCTAGTTTAAAGCAGAGCTGGACGGCGTAGAAGAGCTTGTCCCCAGAGGGGGAGGTAAGAACGGCTCTAGCCCCCGCGCCGGGAAGGTTGAAGGCGCCGTTGAAGTGCATGACCCAGAGGCCAGGGGCCTCCTCTCCTGGAAGCGTTGACTCCACCTCTGGAGGCTCATCGGCGAATGGGTCGGTCCATTCGGCGGTGAACTCAGCCAAAGCTTTGCTCTTGATCACCTTGGTGGTTTCGAAGGAGATCTCGAAGGGCTGAAGCTCCATGGCCCATTCTGCCACCCGCCCGGTGACATTGGGATTGCGTAGAATGGTCTCCAGAGGACGATCAGTGACCACCTTAATCGGATGTCCCTGGAAGTAGTGACGTAATTTCCTTGAAGCGATGAGCAGGGTGTAGAGCAGCTTTTGCTGCATGGTGTAGCGCTCCCGCGCATCGCGTAGCACCGTGCTGACGAAGTACACGGGCTTGTGCACCTTGGTGGTGCCCTCGGGGGTCTTCTCCTCATGAGGCTCAGGAGCATCGCTCTGTGGGAGTGGCTCGGTCGGCGAAGTTGCAGCAAGCAGTCCCTCTTGTGGAACAGGAGAGGCTGCTGCTTCCTCAGGAGGAGCCCCCGGGCAAGGAGGATCGATTCCCTCTTTGGCGATCACCTTGGCGTCCCGTTCTGCGACAAGGACAGCACTTGCCGTTCTCGGAGTCGCTGCGATGTAGAGCAGCAAGCGCTCGCAGAACGTTGGGGCAACCATGATCGGTGGACTCGTGAGATACCTCTTTAGCTCGACGAAGGCCTTGTCAGCTTCTGGAGTCCACTCGAACTTCCCAGTGCGCTTCATGAGCTCGAAGAAGGGTAAGGCTTTCTCCCCACTCCTTGCGATGAAGCGCCCTAGGGCTGCCATGCATCCCGCGAGGCACTGCATTTCTTTAAGATTGCGCAGAGGACGCATTTCTTTGATGGCCTTGACTTTGTCAGGGTTTGCCTCTATCCCGCGATGAGACACAAGGAACCCCAACAACTTTCCCGACGGTACACCGAAGGCGCACTTGGCGGGGTTGAGCTTGATGTTTACCTTCCTCAGGTTGACAAAGGTTTCCTCCAAATCCTCGATGAAGGTGTGACTCTCGTGAGTCTTGACGACGATGTCGTCGACGTAGGCTTCCGCATTCCTTCCCATCTGAGTACCCAAGGCCTTGCGCATGAGCCTCTGGAAGATGGCCCCTACGTTCTTCAGGCCGAATGGCATGCAGACGTAGCAGTACACGCCGCAAGGTGTGATGAAGGCAGTTTTCTCTTTGTCCTCCCTTGCCATCTTGATCCGATGATAGCCTGAGAAGGCGTCCAAGAAGCAAAGGAGGTCACAACCGGCAGTGGAGTCGACGATTTGATCTATCCTCAGGAGTGGATAAGGATCCTTGGGATAGGCTTTGTTAAGACTAGTGAAGTCCATGCAGAGGCGTCCACTGCCATTAGCTTTTGGGACAACCACCGGATTTGCAATCCAAGTGGGGTGGGCCACCTCGCGTATCAACTTAGCCTTCTTCAGCTTCTCTATCTCTTGGACGATAAAGTCTTGCTTCTCTTGCGCTTGCTTCCTGGTCTTCTGTTTCATGGGGTGTGCCTGTGGGCACACGGCTAGGTGGTGCTCAATCACCTCCCTGGGAATGCCGGGCATATCTGACGGAGTCCAAGCGAACATGTCAGAATTTTCCCGTAGGAAGGTGACGAGCGCGCTTTCCTATTTGGGGGAAAGCCCTGCCCCGATGGTGATAAAGTTTTCGCAGCCCCCGGCCTGGAGCGGGACCTTCTTTGTAGCAGAGCGCTCTTGGGTGAACTGGGGCCTCCTCCCCGAGGGTACCGCAGCTTCCCCAATGCTCATGTTCAGCATCGGATGGACCAGGTCCTCGCTTGGAGTAGACGATGTAGAGGCAGCGAACTTCTTCCCTGTCGAGCCCGGTAGGTGGGGCTCAAGAGAGGCATTCTTCCCAGCATCCCGCTCCTGAGACACGAGCTGCTTCTTCCTCGTGAGGTCGCCGGAGTGTTCCAGTAGATCTTCGTCGGCGGGGAACATAGCAGCGGCTTCACGGTAGACGTGCTCCACAGAGCGGAGAGCATCCTTTTCGTTGCAGCGCACGGTGATTGTGCCGTTGGTGCCCGAAATCTTGAGGACATTGAAGCCATGATGCGTTGCTGCCATGAACCTTGCCAGGGCTAGGTAGCCGAGGATGGCATTGTACGGCAGCGCAATGTAGGCGACGTCGAAGTCGAGGCTTTCTGTCCTGTAGTTGTCCCGGGTGCCGAAGGTGATGGGCAGGCGTACCTGCCCAATTGGCGTTGTAGACCCTTTGGTTACCCCGAAGAACGGTCGGGCTGGCATGATCCGATGGTACGACACCTGCATCTTCTCGAAGACCCCAACCGAGATGATGTTGAGGCCCGCCCCTCCATCGATGAGAGTACGATTGACGGCGATGTTATTGATGGTTGGCGTGCACAAGAGGGGAATTGTGCCAACACCCTTTGTGGAGGTCGGATGATCCTCCTCATCAAAGCCGATCTTGCTAGTGGACCACTTCATCAAGCGATTGTTGGTGCTGGGCTGCGCCGCCGCGATCTCTCGCGACAGCTGTTTGAAGTGGCGGTTAGACAAAGGAGCTTGGGCTCCACCCAGGAGGCAAGCGGCAAAGCCTCGTGGCTCTTGATAGCCCCCTGGTTCTCTTCCCGATGATCATTCGCCGGTGGAGGCAGCGGTAGCGGCTCGGGATCTATGCGCGACAGACCATCGCGATGGCGACCCTCGTCCCGGTCATCATCACGGCGATCGCCTCGGGATCCGCCCTTGCCGTTGCTATGACTACTCCCCCGACGCTTGGTGACACCATTTTCTTCGTGAAACTTCTGAACAATCCAACAATCATCGGTATTGTGGGTGTCCATCTTGTGGAGGATGCAGTAGCGACGACGCCGACCTTTATCATGCTCGGAGCGGTCCCCGCGGTGCTGCTTTGGCGCATCAGTCGGCGATCTCGAAGAGCCTGACGATGGAGGTCAGCTCATCATTCATGGACAGCTTCTCCCTCATCTTGATGTCGGAGATGCCCGTGGAGAACGCGGAGATGACCTCCTCGTTGGAGATCCTGGGGATCTTGTTCCTCATCTGGCTGAAGTGCTGGATGTATTGACGAAGCGTCTCACCCTTGTACTGACGCACCGCCTAAAGATCATTCTTGGTGGCGGGGCGCTCGTACGTGGGCATGAAGTTAGCGATGAACTGACGGCGCAGGTCCTTCCAGGACGTCACGGATTCGTGAGGAAGGTTCATGAGCCAAGTTCGTGGAGCGTCTTTGAGGGCCATGGGGAACCAATTGGCCATCACACGCTGATCTCCACGCGCGGCCTGGACGGCGACGACGTAGAGCTGGAGGAACTCGACGGGGTTGGTGGTCCCATCGTACCGTGTGCCGATGTTCGGCTTGAACTTGTCAGGCCAGACCACATAGCGTTGCTGTCGAACGAGAGCAAGGCACCCAGGGTTGTAGATCGGGTCCCCGGGGGTCTTGACGTTCTTGCCAGCTTTGCCGATGTCGTCGATGGCGCGGTCATGATTTTCGCGGCGGCGCTCAAGGGAGACACGTGCGTCTTCCGGAGCGCGTTGGATTGGCAGCTGGGCTCCCCGCGCGGCGAAGATGCGGCGCGGGAAGCTACCTTCTTGGCCTTGGCGGCCTTCCCATCTCCGGCGCCCGGGGCGCGGCGCCCCATCGCCGGATCTGGTTCTCCCGCGCCCTGGGCTCCTCCCTGGGCCGGGTCTTTGTTGGCAATGGCGACGAGCTCAGCGATTCAAGCACGCCACCCCTCACGCCTGTCATCAGTGGGCTGATAGCGCAGCAGCTCCTGCGCCATGGCGAGAGCCTGCGCAGGAGACAGCTGACTCCCTGAACGAGCGCGAGAAGTGGCGGTGGCGGTGAAGGAGAGCGAAGGCTCTGTACACCCGGACGGGAGGTAGGAGGACTCTAGGTCTTCCTCTTCTTCCTCCCCGGCCGAAGCGTCTCCACGATGGAAGATGGGCTCGGTCTGTCCCCGAACGGCGTTGCGGCGGCGAAGACGCTCAAGCCTTGCGTTGGCGTCGGCCATGGCGAAGCAGATCTAGAAGAAATCACACCACAGCCCCCTACCTGGCGTGCCAAATGTCAATGGATTTCATGTCACAAGAACACGGGGTACCACGCGACGGACCCAAAGATTCGAACGCAGGGGGCTGTATGTGGAAGATCTTGGATCGCAACGAAACATGGTGACGGAAGCCTCGAGTCGTCGAACGCACAACACTCTGCAGAGAGGGACGCCGAGCTTTACCCAGGTTCAGGGCCCTCGTGGTGAGGTAAAACCCCTACTTCCTGCCTTCTTGTATTACGACGTGACACCTCGCGAGGAGTACAAGGTCTTGGTTACAGAGCTCTAGCTAGCCGAAGGTAGAAGAACCAACTTAGCCTAGCCAGGAGCCCGAACATGAAGATTTCATCCCCTCTAAGGGGTGGCCTCCCCTCCTTTTTAGTGCCAAGGTCCTCCTTCCCCTTATCTTCTTGGGGAAGGGGTTGCCACACACGGCCAAGGAGGGAGGACAGCTATAGACTTTCTTCTTCCGTAGACGTAGTCTTCGTAGAGTAGTGGTGCCGGTCCAACGGAGTGGGTGGAGAAAGCTGACGTCCTCCTCTGGCGCCCTGCACCGTCCACGCTATTTTTAGGGGGGTGGCCAACAACCACTGTTCTGCTTTATGCAGGCACGGCGAAAGTTGGTCTCCTCCCTGTCAGGGGTAGCGTGGGTGGTACGCAGTCTTCTGCCCTTCATCTTCTTGTTCTGCATGCAAACGTGCTGAGCTGACATAGACGTGGTCCCTCCCCTCACCAGCGGAAGCTCGTGAGGAGGTCTTCTGGTCCTTAGCGGTTTTAGTCGTCATTCTCCTCGTGAGGCCTCTCCTCACGAGGGTCTTCTCCAACAGCTTCGGTTGTTGTTGCACCCTGGGCCGAAGCTGGGCCGTTGAAGAGGCCCAGGAGCAGGTGGACCGGGATACCCCGGTATCCAGAATACCGACAGTAGCCCCCGGGAGCCCTGGCCCGCGAACGCACCCTCCTGCGGGGGCGAAGGGCTGGGGGCCCTCAGAAGCTGCTGGGCCCTCCAACAGCACGCGTCAACCATGCGGTCTGAGGACCATGTGAAGATGCAGGGGCAGCGGACGCGTGGCGCGACCGCAGCTGATGAGACGAAACGGCGGGCGATGCTGCAGTCCCCGAGGTGTCAACAGTCATGATGGCGCGTCGCTTCACTGCAGAGCGCCGCGCCAACGCTTCGGTTCCCGCACTGAGATTTGACGCAACGACGCCAGCCGCGCCCCTTAAATATGGTCTTCTCGAGACCTCCGGCACATCACCTTCTTCCTCCAGTGCCACTTCTCCTTCGACGACCCCCAAGCCGATGGATCCTTCCGCTTCCTCCGCCGCCACCGGAACAAGCTCGGGGGCGAAGCGCCGCGGGCGCCCCCCTGGGCAGCAGGAACAAGGAGAAAGTTCCCGCCCGGTGGGCGCCCGGTGCCGGCGGTCCCTTGCGCCTTGGGGTGCCCATGCGGGGCACGGCGAATCGCGCCGCGCCGGGGACCTCCAGCGACTTGACCCTTCAGGGTCCAGCGCCCGAGGGCGCTATGAACGCGCCATCGCCCCTAGCGGTGGCACCGGCTCCCCGCGCCTCGGGGAGCATCGATCGGGTGCTCAGGGAGGTAGAGGCCGCCCTGGGCCCCCTCCCCCACTTGAGGATGCTCCGGGGCCACAGGAGGTGGCCCCGCCGGGCGGCGGAGCTGCTGGGCCCCCTGATTGCCCCGGGTCCCACTTCCTGGAGCTCATCGTCGTCTTCAACGTCCTGAGCTTCGACTCCCTCCGGCTGCCCAACGCAGTCCGGAGGGTGATTTACGCCCCTGGCGCTTCCTTCGGAGAGGTCGTGCTGGTGGAGCAGAGCAGGCCAGATCTCCTCTGGCCTGTGGACATCCTCCTTGGAGCGGGCGACAATGCCGTCCTCTCCGGGCGCTGGAGGGCCTTCGCCCTCGGCCATCGCCTCCCCGTCGGCGACCACCTCATCTTCCGCTTCAGGCTAGGGACGCTGGAGGCCTCGGTGCGGATCTTCGACGCTGCCGGCGTCCGCCGCACCTACCTCCAGCCCGCGGCAGCGTAAAGGGGGGGCCTCATCGCGGTAGCCTTCTGGGGAGGGGAGCTAGGCTCCTCCCCTCTTTTGTTATGTAGTTTGCACCGGTGGGGTATGCCCCGCCGTGCCTTTGCTCCTTCCCCACCCGGGGCTTATCAATGAAGTTTCCTTCGCCTTTTTGCTGTTTTCCATAGTCCTGGTCGTTCGCACGCTTCAGAGCCCTGGCGAGTTGTTAGCGCCGACGGGAGGCCTCCCTGCGCCTCAGAGCTCATAGCGGGGTCAGCGCCGACGACATTGGACGATTCCTGAGACAAGGAGTTGAAGAAAGAGTTGGAAAACAAAAAACCCCAAATCCCCGAAAACAAAGAACAAATCCGTAAAACAAACGAAAAAATAAGGCAATAAGATGCCCCTGTGATTGGCACAGGGAGCTTCTCCGTCGTGGAGGAGCGCGGCACTATCTGTGCCAGCAGCTAAGAGCAAATTGCCGCGCGTGGCGATTCACGGGGCCTTTCTCGTCATTGAGGGAAGCTGGACCCTCACGGACGTGAAAACGTCGAAGCTTATGAGAGCCCAGAGACCGTTGACACCTCGTTAAGGGTTGCTCACGAGGTGAAGGGCCTGGCGCGGACCTCCGGATCTGCGTCTCCTTCGCAAGATGATCGGAGCGGCCTTGGTCTTGAATAATCCTGCCGCGTTCGGCCTTCCTCGAAAGAGGGGAATCTTCCCGTGGATGCTTTATGCATCGACGCGTCCTTGCACCCTCGCGAGGGTTGCTCACGAGGGGCTGGTCTTCAGTAATCCTGCCATGCTTGTCCTTCCTCGAAAGAGGGGAATCTTCTGTAACATCCCTCTTTTAGCGAACCCTTATTTGGAGTTGATTTGCGCATCATGAGCATCATTTATTTTTCCTAGAGAAAAATGCACAAAGGAAATATATTTGAGAACCCTAATATGTGCAACTCTCCATATTTTAAATTGCTCTCAAAATGTTTCCAAAAGTTTGCAAACAAAACTTTATGGAGCTCATACTAGTATTTAGAGGTTCCATAAACATTTAAATATTTTCAGAAAGTTTGAATTCTCAGACAATTTCAAATCAGCCACTAAGTTTGCAAAAGGTTTTGAAAATACAAAAGAGAAAAGGGTTTTACAAAAAAAGGTTCTTAACCGAATTGGGCCGGCAGCCCAATTCCTCTTCCCTCCCTTCCTCATCTGGCGCAGCCCAACAGAGGCCCAGCCCAACTTCCCCGCCGTCGTCTTCCTTAGTCGGCAAGCTGCTGCCTGGCGAGACCCTCGCCGTCGATCCGTGCGAGCATGCGAGGAGATGCACGCCGCCACCGTTGCCCTTCCACGGGGATAAGGACGCCCCGACGCCCTTCCTCCCCCTCTCCCGCGAGCTCTCTCTCCCTCTCTGTTTCTCTTCTTCCCTGCGCGCGCCCGAACCCTAGCCGCCATGGTCGCCGTCCGCTGCCGCCGTTCCAGGCCTCCCAGAGCGAGGCTGAGCTGTCCAGGAGGTCCGCCGTCTCTCCCTCTTCCTCCCCATCGATGGAATTGGCCCGAGGTGCCTGGAGTCGCCGCCGCCATCGCCGTTTCCTCCGAAGACATCCGAGGCCGCCGCTGTCGATTGCGTCGCCGCCGGTCCATCTCTGGCCAAGCCGACCCCACCAGCGATATCCTGGTTAGGCTCCGGTCCTCCGGGACCCTTCCCCCTTCCTCTTTCTACGCCGGAGCACCACCTCTCCTTGGTCACTGGCGGGTGCCCCCCGTGGCCATGGTTGCCATGGCCGCTGCGCCAGCGTGGCCTGCTGTGTGGGCCAGCGTGGCCCCATCGGTTAGTGACCGTGGGTCAACAGACCCCGGGTACAAAAAGTTTCTGCAACCATTTCAATTTCAGAAAGTTTCAGAAAATGTTTGAATCTTGTAAAATTCGTAGAATATTCTCTGTTTATCAGAAAAATACAAATGACCTATCAAAATGTTCAGAAAAATAAGATCTACATTTTGGTATCAAAATCATGCATGCTTAAACTAATTTGAACCCTGTCTAATTAGAAGAACATAATCGAGCCTTTCATAATGTGCGGGGTTTATGGAATTGTAATGTTTTATGCATTCCAACCCCATTTAAATTGATGATCCTTTCATAGGGCTTAATTTCAATCTCTTTAATATGTCATGCCATCATCCTTGTTTTTGCATCAATGTCATGCCTTGATTGTTGTTATTCGTTTCCGGTGTTTGCTTCTTCACAATAGAACACGAGTCCGAGATCGAGTGGACAACATCGAGTAGCAATACTTGTCCATCGACGTATTATCCAAGAAGAAGAACCCCGAAGATCTATTTCTATTTTGGTTATCAATGAGCAAGGCAAGCGTCTGATCCTATGTTTTCAAAGTATTTCAAGTCTTGCTCTGTCGCATACGATTCAAATGTCTTTTATCGGTAGTTAGAGTTATCCTATCTTATGCATGTTCTTGTCGCCTAAATTCCCTGATCCACTGCTCCTAGCATAACTAGGTCTCGCTTTTATGCATTGCTAGAGCTGTTATATCTTCTATGCTTAGCCATGCTTAGTTGGTAAACTCTGATCCATCCAGTTGATGAATCCGAGCTGTGAATGAACCTAGTATGAAAGGATGACGTGATATGATCAGTGGTGAGTGGTAAAATGTTAAACATGTTAAAGGCTTGGATGAGCCGCCACATGGGATGTGGTTATTTGACTCATTTTTGCCGACCCTAGGACCCGAGTTCTCGCCTCTTGAACCAAGACTGAGCGTACAACCACACGAGGCCCTATAATGGCACCCTCTCGACTAACTAACTTGCCTAGTCTATTCCATGAGTCACATAGATCGGGATTTCCATTTGGCATATGCATTGAAAAGGGTTTTGAAAAGAGATGGTGGAGGAGGTGCATCATATAGGAATGTGGCAGGGGTTGAGAAAGGCACGGCCTTCGTAATCTTGGTCCCTGTTCACAACCTTAAGGACCGACTTCGGGACTTGACCCATTACGGCGGAACAATCCTTAGGGCGTGACTCATGGTCTAGGCGAAAGTAAGGTAAAGGTCGTGGTCGACCACCCTCTATCGGCTTTCCATGGAAGAGGGCTAATGATTCTGGTGTTAAGAGTCGGTCGGCACATGTGGGTAAAGTTGTGCACCCCTGCAGGGTTAAATCTTTTCGAAAGGCCGTGTCCACGGTTATGGACGACTTGGGAATGTATTCTGTGATCATAGAGAACTTTAACCTGATTGTAAAGCTTGGCAAATAAAGTGTGCTTAGGATGCTTCCTCTAGGTTGAAAGAGGGGGTGATCCTTGTGGATAGGTTTCAGCTGAGGTTGGTTCGGTGGATTTGAAATATCAAGTTGATCGGTGGAATTGAAAGATGATACAATTGCTCGGTGGATCTAAATAGTAGTTGTTGCTCGGTGGATATAAGAATGATGGTTTGGTGGATGTCTCAATGATGATCAAAGATATCGCTCTCTTATCCCCTTTTTAATGTTCTAAATAGACGAGCCTCTCTTCTTCCTGGTTTATACAAACAAAACTTGCTTTATGCAAAGAAACTCCAAAGAAGGCCTTTCTAGCCAACATGTAGCTACTAGGTTAGTAAGTCTTGCTGAGTACCTTTTGTACTCAACCTTGCCTCATTGATATTTTTGCAGCAGTGTAAGTTTACTATCGAAGGTTCTGGACGACATCTACATCGACGAGTAGCTTAGGGTTCCCAGGCGGCAGCCTGGAATCTATGGATTGGGACGTCGCCGTTATGCTTCAGGCCTCTTAGGCCATTTGGTCTTGCTATGTCTAATAGCATAACTTCGCTTTCATTGATTGATGATTGACAGGTCAGTGACCTCTGCTTGTAATTTGCTTCTTGCTCTTTTAAGAGCTTGCTATATTACTTTTGAGTCGTAGAGTCACTGTTGTGTTACCGATTCCCTCACTGTAAGGCTCTCGAGCTCTCGGTTAGGCTTATGTCAGATGAAGGTCTGGATTTGTCTAGCCCTGATCCCGGGGGTCCCCACATCTTCCCACGGATGCTTTATGCATCGACGCATCCTTGCACCCTTGCGAGGGTTGCTCACGAGGGGCTGGTCCTTAGAGGGTGCCTTGGGCACACCTTGGACTTTCCTCGAAGATTTCTTATTTTCCGGTGTACTTCGCGAGGAACCAAGCACCACGGGCACGAGGAGGTGATCAACAACGGGCCGTCGCCCCTGATCAGAGCTCAGTCCCTTCGGGTTTTTTAGGCTTGCTGTTTTCCGGGCGAAGGCCCCAGCATAGACACCGTGCCTAGCCCCCTTCCGCATGGAGTACAACAGAAAATAAATGGACTTCATGCCATTTTAATATCATGCCGAAGCAGAGGCGCTTTAATGCGCTTTAACTTAATATCAGTGCTGAAGAGCAGTTTAAGCTGATACAAAGTGCCGTGATAACGGTCTTATCTCCTCGTGAGGAACCTACGGGTAGAACTTTCGCAGATGAGCTACGTTCCACGGGTTCCCCACCGGTTCGCCCTCCGCGGTCTCCAGCCACACCGAGCCCGGCCTGGCGATGTGCGTCACCTTGAAGGGGCCTTCCCACGTTGGAGACAGCTTGTGTAGGCCCTCGCGAGAGAGTATTCTCCTCAGCACCAGATCGCCGACCTCCAGGGTCCTTGCGCGAACATGGCGGCTATGGTAGCGGCGTAGTCCTTGCGGCGCGAAGCGCCGCTTGGCATCTGACTTCTTCGAGCTGGAGGAGGCGATCCTTGATGAGGTCCTCTTGACGCACCTCGTTGAAGGCAAGAACTCTTGGCGACCCGAACTTGACGTCGGTGGGAAGAACAGCCTCCACCCCATAGACCAAGAAGAAAGGAGTTTCTCCAGTGGGTTTTGTGGCCGTGGTCCAAATGGACTAGAGGATGGATTGGAGGTTGTCTAACCATTTCTTGCCGCAGGCTTCGAGTTTGGCGTTGAAGCTCCTCGTGTTTAGCCCTTTGAGGACTTCGGCGTTGGCACGCTTGGCTTGGCCGTTGCTTCGAGGGTAGGCGACTGAGGCGAAGCAGATCTTGATGCCGGCCGATGCACAATACTCCCGGAACAGCCTGCTGGTGAACTGGCTGCCGTTATCAGTGATTATGCGGTTGGGCACACCAAAACGACAGACCAGTCCTCGATTGAATTTGACTGCGGACCTGGCCAGAATGGTGCACACCGGTTCCACATCCACCCACTTGGTGAACTTGTCGACGGCGAAGTAGAGGTAGCGGTAGCCCACTTGTGCTCTAGGGAATGGACCAAGGATGTCTAGCCCCCAGATGGCAAAGGGCCAAGTGAGTGGGATGGTTTGTAGCTCCTGCGCCGGCTGATGAATCTTCTTGGCATGGAATTGGCATGCCTCACACCTCTTGACCATCTCAGCGGCGTCCTCATGAGCTGAGGGCCAATAGAAGCCGCTTCGGTATGCCTTTGCCGCAAGAGTTGCAGCGGAAGCGTGATGCCTGCACTCGCCGGCATGAATATCCCGGAGGAGCTCTTGGCCCTGGTGAGTAGATATGCACTTCAGAGCGACGCCATTTGGGTGACGCCGGTACAAGTCACCGTCCTTGATGTAGTATCCTGAAGCTTGGCGTACTATCCTCTCGGCTTCTGATTCGTCTTCCGGGAGCCTGCTGCTGACGAGGAAGGCCTTGAGCTCGAGTATCCAATCCACTCCCTCCTACCGCGCCAACGCCAAGAGGACGCGGTCGCCCAAAAGAGGACCGCAACCCGGAGCCCCCTGCTCCGGTGGCGGTGGCAAGGCAGGCGGAGGGTCGGGTTTCGCCGATGTCGGAGAAGCGGATGTCTTGAAGAGGCGCTCCTCAAAGACTCCGGCAGGTTGTGCCAGGCGATGAGAGGCACACTTGGCAATTTCATCCACTTCCACGTTTTCTCCTCTTGGAATGTGCTTCAGCTCCAACCCCTGGAAGCGTTTCTCCATCTTCCAAAGCTCCTCAAGATAAGCTGCCATGTGCTCATCCTTTGGAGTGTAGCTCTTGTTCAAGAAGTTTGCAATCAGCTGCGAATCCCCCTTGACGATGAGGCACTTGATGCCCAAGGCGTGCGCTGCCCTTAGGCCGGCGAGTAGTCCTTCATATTCTGCGATGTTGTTGGAGACCTTATGCTCTGGTTTAAAGCAGAGCTGGACGGCGTAGAAGAGCTTGTCCCCAGAGGAGGAGGTAAGAACGGCTCCAGCCCCCGCGCCGGGAAGTTTGAAGGCACCGTCGAAGTGCATGACCCAGAGGCCTGGGGCCTCCTCTCCTGGAAGCGTTGACTCCACCTCTGGAGGCTCGTCGGCGAATGGGTCGGTCCATTCGGCGGTGAACTCAGCCAAAGCTTTGCTCTTGATCACCTTGGTGGTTTCAAAGAAGATATCGAAGGGCTGAAGCTCCACGGCCCATTCTGCCACCCGCCCGGTGACATTGGGATTGCGTAGAATGGTCTCCAGAGGACGATCAGTGACCACCTTAATCGGGTGTCCCTGGAAGTAGTGACGTAGTTTCCTTGAAGCGATGAGCATGGTGTAGAGCAGCTTTTGCTGCATGGTGTAGCGCTCCCGCGCGTCGCGTAGCACCATGCTGACGAAGTACACGTGCTTCTGCACCTTGGTGGTGCCCTCAGGGGTCTTCTCCTCGTGAGGCTCAGGAGCATCGCTTTGTGGGAGCGGCTCGGTCGGTGAAGTTGCAGCAAGCAGTCCCTCTTGTGGAACAGGAGAGGCTGCTGCTTCTTCCTCAGGAGGAGCCCCCGGGCAAGGAGGATCGATTCCCTCTTTGGTGATCACCTTGGCGTCCCGTTTTGCGACAAGGACAGCACTTGCCATTCTCCGAGTCGCTGCGATGTAGAGCAGCAAGGGCTCGCGGAACGTTGGGGCAACCATGATCGGTGGACTCGTGAGATACCTCTTCAGGTCGACGAAGGCCTTGTCAGCTTCCGGAGTCCACTCGAACTTCCCAGTGCGCTTCATGAGCTTGAAGAAGGGTAAGGCCTTCTCCCCACTCCTTGCGATGAAGCACCCTAGGGCTGCCATGCATCCCGCGAGGCGCTGCATTTCTTTAAGATTGCACGGAGGACACATTTCTTTGATGGCCTTGACTTTGTCAGGGTTTGCCTCTATCCCGCGATGAGACACAAGGAACCCGAACAACTTTCCCGACGGTACGCTGAAGGCGCACTTGGCGGGGTTGAGCTTGATGTTTACCTTTCTCAGGTTTACGAAGGTTTCCTCCAAATCCTCGATGAAGGTGTGACTCTCGCGAGTCTTGACGATGATGTTGTCGACGTAGGCTTCCGCATTCCTTCCCATCTGAGTCCCCAAGGCCTTGCGCATGAGCCTCTGGAAGGTGGCCCCTGCGTTCTTCAGGCCGAAGGGCATGCAGACGTAGCAGTACATGCCGCAAGGTGTGATGAAGGCAGTTTTCTCTTCGTCCTCCCTTGCCATCTTGATCTGATGATAGCCTGAGAAGGCGTCCAAGAAGCAAAGGAGGTCACAACCGGCAGTGGAGTCGACGATTTGATCTATCCTCGAGAGTGGATAAGGATCCTTGGGACAGGCTTTGTTAAGACTGGTGAAGTCGACGCAGAGGCGTCCACTGCCATTAGCTTTTGGGACAACCACCGGATTTGCAATCCAAGTGGGGTGGGCCACCTCGTGTATCAACTTAGCCTTCTTCAGCTTCTCTATCTCTTGGATGATAAAGTCTTGTTTCTCTTGCGCTTGCTTCCTGGTCTTCTGTTTCACGGGGTGTGTCTGTGGGCACACGGCTAGGTGGTGCTCAATCACCTCCCTGGGAACGCCGGGCATATCTGACGGAGTCCAAGCGAACATGTCAGAATTTGTCCAGAGGAAGGTGACGAGCGCGCTTTCCTATTTGGGGGAAAGCCCTGCCCCGATGGTGACGAAGTTTTCGCAGCCCCCAGCCTGGAGCGGGACCTTCTTTGTAGCAGAGCGCTCTTGGGTGAACTTGGGCCTCCTCCCCGAGGGTACCACAGCTTCCCCAATGCTCATGTCCAGCATCGGATGGACCAGGTCCTCGCTTGGAGTAGACAATGTAGAGGCGGCGAACTTCTTCCCTGTCAAGCCCGGCAGGTGGGGCTAGAGAGAGGCCTTCTTCGCAGCAGCCCGCTCCTGAGACACGAGCTGCTTCTTCCTCGTGAGGTCGCCGGAGTGTTCCAGTAGATCTTCATCGGCGGGGAACATAGCGGCGGCCTCACGGTAGATGTGCTCCACAGAGCGGAGAGCATCCTTTTTGTTACAGCGCATGGTGATCGTGCCGTTGGCGCCCGGAATCTTGAGAACGTTGAAGCCATGATGCGTTGCTGCCATGAACCTTGCCAGGGCTGGGTAGCCGAGGATGGCACTGTACGGCAGCGCAATGTAGGCGATGTCGAAGTCGAGGCTTTCTGTCCTGTAGTTGTCCCGGGTGCCGAAGGTGACGGGCAGGCGTACCTGCCCAATTGGCGTTGTAGACCCTTCGGTTACCCCGAAGAACGGTCGGGTTGGCATGAGCCGATGATACGGCACCTGCATCTTCTCGAAGACCTCAACCGAGATGATGTTGAGGCCCGCCCCTCCGTCAATGAGAGTACGATTGACGGCGATGTTATTGTTGGTTGGCGTGCACAAGAGGGGAATTGTGCCAGTACCCTTTGTGAAGGTCGGATGATCCTCCTCATCGAAGCTGATCTTGCTAGTGGACCACTTCATCAAGCGATTGTTGGTGCTGGGCTGCGCCGCCGCGATCTCTCGTGACAGCTGTTTGAAGTGGCGGTTAGACAAAGGAGCTTGGGCTCTACCCAGGAGGCAAGCGGCAAAGCCTCGCGGCTCTTGATAGCCCCCCTGGTTCTCTTCCCGATGATCATTCGCCGGTGGAGGCAGCGGTAGCGGCTCGGGATCTGCGCGAGACAGATCATCACGACGGCGACCCTCGTCCCGGTCATCGTCGCGGCGATCGCCCCGGGATCCGCCCTTGCCGTTGCTACGACTACTCCCCCGACGCTTGGTGACACCATTTTCTTCGTGAAACTTCTGGACAATCCAACAATCATCGGTATTGTGGGTGTCCTTCTTGTGGAGGATGCAGTAGCGACGATGCCGACCTTTATCGCGCTCGGAGCGGTCCCCGCGGTGCTGCTTATGATTAGGCTCTGCCGCGAGGGCCGCGGACTCCTTGCGCTTGGGGTCCTTAGACTTCGGCTTCGGGGGAAGCACCTCCGGCAGGTTGTGCACGAAGAGCCTCCCCTCCTCAGCCTTGGCGCATCGGTCGGCGATCTCGAAGAGCCTGACGACGGAGGTCAGCTCATCATTCACGGACAGCTTCTCCCTCATCTTGATGTCAGAGATGACCTCCTCGTTGGAGATCCTGGGGATCTTGTTCCTCATCTGGCTGAAGCGCTGGATGTATTGATGAAGCATCCCGCCCTTGTACTGACGCACCGCCTTAAGATCATTCTTGGTGGCGGGGCGATCGTACGTGGGCATGAAGTTAACGATGAACTGACGGCACTGGTCCTTCCAGGACGTCACGGATTCATGAGGAAGGTTCATGAGCCAAGTTCGCGGAGCGTCTTTGAGGGCCATGGGGAACCAATTGGCCATCGCACGGTGATCTGCACGCGCGGCCTGGACGGCGACAACGTAGAGCTGGAGGAACTCGACAGGGTTGGTGGTCCCATCGTACCACGTGCCGATGTCCGGTTTGAACTCGTCAGGCCAGATGATACGTCTCAAATGTATCTATAATTTTTGATGCTCCATGCTTGTTTTTACACCATTTGTATATTGTTTCGTTACACTTAGTGGTACTTTTATACATTTTCCGGAACTAACCTATTAACGAAGTGCCACAGTGCCAGTTTCCTGTTTTCTGCTGTTTTTGTGTTTCAGAAGTGATACACAGGAAATATTCTCGGAATTGGACGAAACAAGTTCCTGAAGTCATATTTCACGGGGAAGCTCCCAAACATCCGAAGACCTGACGGAGGGGGGCCACGTGGCCCCCACACACAGGGGCGGCGCGGCCACCCCCCTGGCCGCGCCGGGCCCGCGTGAGGGGCCGTGGTCCCTCCTCTGACATCGTACTTTTGCCTATATATACCCCCTGACGAGAAAAACCTAAGGGCCCGATCAGTTTTTCAGAATACATCGCGATCCACCGCCGCCGTCGACCCGAAGATCGGGAGGGTCCAGAAGCTCTTCCCGGCACCCTGCCGGAGAGGGGAATCGCCACCGGAGGTCTTCTTCATCGCTATGCTTGCCTCCGGAGCGATGAGTGAGTAGTCTACCTTGGACTATGGGTCCATAGCAGTAGCTAGCTGGTTGTCTTCTCCACCATGTGCTTCATGTTTAGATCTCATGAGCTGCCTTACATGATTGAGATCACCGTTATGTAATACTATGATGTTGGTTTGTTGGGATCCGATGAATATTGGTGTTTATGATTAAGTTGCTATACTGAATTATATCTTTTGTTATCTCTATGTTGTTTATGATCTTGCATGCTCTCCGTTGTTAGTAGCTATCTTGGCCGAGTAGTTGCTAGTGACTCCAAGAGGGGGTATTTATGCTCGATAGTGGGTTCATGCCTCTATTTCACCTGGGGGAGTGACAGAAACCTCTAAGGTGGTAGATGTGCTGTTGCTACTAGGGAGAAAAGAACATTCATATGCTCAAGGGCATATGCTTTGTTTACATTACACACTTTGCTTAATGCAATTATCTGTTGTTCGCAACTTAATACTTTTGGGGTGTTCGGATGATATCCCCAAGGGTGGATTATTAGTCATAGATGCAGTTGGATGGCGGTCTATGTATTTTGTTGTAATGCCCAGAGTAAATCTCATAGTGATCTTCTTGACATATCACGTTATCTTTATTCTATCAATTGCCCAACTGTAATTTGTTTACCCAGCATGTTATTTTCTATGGAGAGACACCACTAGTGAACTGTGGACCCCGGTCCTATTTTAATCATATTGCAATCACCTGTTTACTTTTCCCGCACTGTTTACTTTACTCGCATATTACTACTGTTTTCCACTCGATACACTCATAACCTTTGTTTCAAGCAAACCGGTGAGATTGACAACCTCATCGCAAGTTGGGGACAAAGTATTTGTTTGTGTGTGTGCAGGTTCCACAAACACCTTCAGTCGTCACCGTCTCTCTTCTTCAAGATCGACATTAAACCTTGGTTTCTTAACTGAGGGAAAACTAGCCGCTGCACTCATCATACCTTCCTCTTGGGGTTCCCAACGGGCTGGTCATTCACCACGCACAAGGACTGTCTGTTGCCACATTCACCTGAAGCATCACCAGACCACATAGCGTTGTTAGCGAATGAGAGCAAGGCACCCGGGGTTGTTGATCGGGTCCCCGGGGGTCTTGACGTTCTTGCCAGCTTCACCGATGTCGTCGATGGTGCGGTCATGATTTTCGCGGCGGCGCTCAAGGGAGACACGTGCGTCTTCCGGAGCGCGTTGGACGATTTGGCAGCTGGGCTCCCTGCACGGCGAAGATGTGGCGCGGGAAGCTACCTGCTTGGCCTTGGCGGCCTTCCCATCTCTGACGCCCGGGGCGCGGCGCCCCGTCGCCGGATCTGGTTCTCCCGCACCCTAGGCTCCTCCCTGAGCCGGGTCTTCATTGGCGATGGCAATGAGCTCGGTGATTCGAGCGCGCCACCCCTCACGCCCATCATCAGTGGGCTGATAGCGCAGCAGCTCCTGCGCCATGGCAAGAGCCTGCGCAGGAGACAGCTGACTCCCTGAACGAGCGCGAGAAGTGTTGGTGGCAGTGAAGGAGAGCGAAGGCTCTATACGCCCGGACGGGAGGTTGGAGGACTCCAGGTCTTCCTCTTCTTCCTCCCCGGCCGAAGCGTCTCGACGACGGAAGATGCGCTCAGTCTGTTCCTGAACGGCGTTGCAGTGGCGACGACGCTCGAGCCTTGCGTTGGCGTCGGCCATGGCGAAGCAGATCTAGAAGAAATCACACCACAGCCCCCTACCTAGCGCGCCAAATGTCGATGGATTTCGTGTCGCAAGAACACGGGGTACCACGCGATGGACCCAAAGATTCGAACGCAGGGGGCTGAACGTGGGAGATCTTGGATCGCAACGAAACACGGTGACGGAAGCCTCGAGTCGTCGAACACACAACACACTGTAGAGAGGGACGCCGAGCTTTACCCAGGTTCAGGGCCCTCGTGGTGAGGTAAAACCCCTACTTCCTGCCTTCTTGTATTACGATATGACACCTCACGAGGAGTACAAGGTCTTGGTTACAGAGCTCTAGCTGGCCGAAGGTAGAAGAACCAACTTAGCCTAGCCAGGAGCCCGAAGATGAAGATTCCATCCCCTCTAAGGTGTGGCCTCCCCTCCTTTTATAGTGCCAATGTCCTCCTTCCCCTTATCTTCTTGGGGAAGGGGTTGCCACGCACGGCCAAGGAGGGAGGACAGCTGTAGACTTTCTTCTTTCGTAGACGTAGTCTTCGTAGAGTAGTGGCACCGGTCCACCGGAGTGGGTGGAGAAAGCTGACGTCCTCCTCTGGCGCCCTGCACCGTCCACGCTATTTTTAGGGGGGTGGCCAACAACCACTGTTCTGCTTTATGCAGGCACGACGAAAGTTGGTCTCCTCCCTATCGGGGGTAGCGTGGGCGGTACGCAGTCTTCTGCCCTTCATCTTCTTGTTCTGCACGCAAACGTGCTGAGCTGACGTGGACGTGGTCCCTCCCCTCACCAGCGGAAGCTCGTGAGGAGGTCTTCTGGTCCTTAGCGGTTTTAGTCGTCGTTCTCCTCGTGAGGCGCCTCCTCACGAGGGTCTTCTCCAACAGCTTCGGTAATCGTTGCACCCTGGGCTGAAGCTGGGCCGTTGAAGAGGCCCAGGAGCAGGTGGACCGAGATACCCCGGTATCTAGAACACCGACAACTATGGCGCGACATTTTTCATCTCCAAAGTGTCTCATTGCTTGTCTTACTGGTTTAGAGCCAGGGATTATCTGTAAGGCATGCTCGGCGAGCTCCCTGGGTACACCTATCATGTCAGATGGCTGCCATGCGAAGATGTCCCGGTTCTCACAAAGGAACTCGACGAGCGTGCTTTCCTATTTGGGGGACAGGTTTGTCCCTATTGAGGTGGCCTTGGCGGCATTGCTAGCGACAAGTTCCACCTACTTTATATCAACTGTAGGCTTGAAGGTGGGCGGGGAGGCAGAAACTTCCTGCTTGGATGCCGGCATCTCAGTGGGGTCTGTAGCGGCATGGATTTCCTTGAACTCCTCGCCGAAGAATACTGCCTCCGCGAAGGCAGCTTCTCCATCCTCGCACTCCTTTGCCTTCCTGAAACTGCCATAAACGATGATTATGCCGTCAGGTCCTGGCATTTTTAGCTGATTGTAGATGTAGCACGGTCTGACGTGAAAACTGTGGAAGGCGGGGCGGCCGAAGATCACATGGTATGTACTCTTGAAAGGGACCACCTCAAAGGTTATGGGCTCTTCGTGATAAATATTTTCATCGCCGAAGGCGACCTTGAGGGTGATGGATCCGAGGGACTTTGCTTTGCGGCCAGGAACCACTCCATCGAAAGTGACAGCACTATGGCGGAGTTGGGTCTTGGTGAGGCCTACCTTTGTTAGGGTTTCCACGTACATGATGTTCAGGCTGCTGCCGCCATCCATCAGACACTTGGAGAACTCGTAGCCTTGCATCAGGGGGTTAACCACCTGTCCGGGATGTGCTCTGGATGATCGTCGCAGCTCAATTGCACCGGCATCTCGGACCATCGGACGTACTGGTGGACTTTAGGCACGGTGGCATTTAGGGAGCGCATAGCGGCTCACTGTGCCTTAGCCGTGGGGGGTCCAAGGAACGTGTGAAATGCTCCCTTTTTGGTGCTCTTGTATGGGTTACTCATGCCAGCTCCACCCTCTGCCTTTTCGGCGGGTTTGGGCGCAGGGTCTTCGTCCATATCGTTGCTATCCTTGGACTCCTTTTACTTGTCCACTTTTCCTTTGCCACGAGGTCATTGTCGCCGGGTGCGCTTGTAGACAGCTTCTTGGTCCGCTTTGATGTCATTGACGAACTTGCATTTCCGGTTGGTGTGATTGCACTTTCCTGAAGCATCCCGATGGGCGAAGCACGGCATGTCACGGTATTCATCGTAGGACACAGGTGCAGCCAGCGCCGTAGCGGAAGCTAGGGAGCTTCGCGGCTGGCCGCTGCTAGAACCTCGTCCCTGACCGCGTTGGCTGCTTTGTCCCTTGTCTGAGAAGGTTGTGGCCACCATGTCTGGGGTTTGCTGCTCTTCTAGTGGATTCTTCCATTTATTGCTATTGTTCCGCTTTCCAGTATTCTGGATGGCGGAAGCCTTCAATGATTCGCGGGCGTTGTCATTGGCGGCCGCGTAGTTGCTTGCAATGGTTATCATGGAATTTAGGGTTAGTTTCCCTTCATTCTGTTCTCGTAGCAGGCGATGGCGGAGTAGCTGTCCTCTCTCTAAACTATCAATGAATGCAAGGATGGCGGATTCATCAGTAACTCCTTCGCAGGAGTTCTTCATATCCAGCCAATGTGCAAGGAAAGTTTGGGAGGTCTCGTCATCCGCTCGTCGACACTATTGGTGGTCACCTATATTGTGAGGTCTCTTGTAGGTACCCTCGAACTTTTTAGTGAACGCAGTCTGCATATCAAACCAGGTTTGGATAGAATTTTCCGCCAAGTCATTGATCCACTGCCGCGCTATGCCGGATAGCATCAAGGGCAGATAGCGGACAACAACATTGGGTGATCCCCCTATGAACTGCACTGCGTTGAAGTAGTCTTGTAGCCAAGTTAAGGGCATGTCGACTCCGTTGTACTGGCGAATGTTTTCTCGATCTTGAACCCATGTGGGATGGGCTCATCACGGATCCGCTGTCCAAAGCACTTTGGGCCGAGGAAGAAGGTTGTTTGAGACTTGGCAATCTCGTTTAGGTGGGTACGCGCGTCGTATGGCTTCTTGTCCTGCGGATCTTTTCGGGAGGCGCATGACCTGGCTAGGCCGCCACCGCCGCCGCCATGGGGGCTGCTTGGTGGGGATGGTGATGGGTCACACCTTTTGCTCTTGATGTCCTGCGATGGATCTCTGCAACTACGATGGCTTCCCTCTGCTCTTCGCGGACCTGGGTCATCGTCATGGCGGCAGGAGCCTTGCCCTTTGTCATTGCAGCGGCGTGAAGAGCGATGCTTATCCTTGTCGCCGCTGCGGTGTGCGCCGTTGTCATGGCCAGATGGTTCCCTATGCTTGGAGCCGCCATCTCGACTGGTTTCTCATCGTGGCGGCTCATCTCTCCAGCCAGCGTCACGACTCCTTCCTCGCTTGCCATCGTTGTCGCGTATGACAATTCCTCCCTATGGGATTTCAAACGTCTTATACTTTGGTGGCGGCATATTGGACTTATGGCGGGGCGGGGCATTGTCTTGGTGATATCCGTAAGCAGGATAGTTCTTGTGAGGCGGTGATGGATTCCTTTGTTGGCCTTTGCCATGTGGTCTGTCGTCAGAGGATATTGGGATGGCGTGTGCCCTGTTGTGAGCTTCTCTTCTTCGGGCCTCTAAGGATCTGGTATGAGATTCATTATCAGGGCGAGCATCATGATTGCCGTTACCCCGGGCCTTGGAAGCAGTACTAGACCGGCATAGTGCATGATCAGATTCAAGCCTTCGTGAAGATGTAGCATTCTCCTGCTACACCAATGCCCTGGTCATTAATTTTACCGCCGTCTCTAGGGCTGCCGGGCTTTGGTTATTTTCCAATAGCTCTTTCGCTGCCACGATGTTTTCAATGGGCGTGGCCCTGACTTCATCGCGGTTCTTGTCCATGTATGGCGGATTCTTGATGTACATCTTAGCCAGAGTTTCCGCGGTTGGCACGGTGAACTCAAGGTTTCGTGCTAACTGCGGGTCGCTGCCTTTGTTCATTTGGTTCTGGATGAGAGTAGCGTACTTCTCCTCCCTATTCCTTGTGCGTTTAAGTGTGTCTTGAGCTTTAGCAATGTCGCCATCCAGCTTTTCGCCCATCTTCTCGACTCGCTTTGCCTCTTTAAGGATTGCTCGCCTCTTCTGCTCGAGATCGTTCACGTCTCTGACATAGTCAGGGGTGATTGGATCTCCTAGAGTTCCGTAGACGACCTTGTCCATCGGGGTCGTGAAGTCTTCTGGGTGATGCACCGCGGGGATGGCGGGTTGCAGAGGTCTAGGTCCGCCGTGAATCTCGGGCAGTTGTTCCGTGGCGGGATCAGCTGCTGGTGGCGGGTTACCCTGCTCTTTGCCGGCATCTCCATCATGGGCTACTTGAGATGGCGGATCACCGGTTCTCTGCCCAGCATCATCTCCTTTGTTGGTCATGAACACCTGCTTGGTGGCTGCTTTCTGCTCTTCTAGTGCTTGTTGAGCTAGTTCCGCCTCGATTCATCTCATGGCGGCATCATAGTGATCAGAGTAATAGCCTTTGCTATCCCAGTCATCCGATTCACCACTTTCGTTAAGTGCCTCTAGGATGGATTCACCTGGGCTGTCATCTCCATTGGAGGCAGATCCCGAAGTGGTTCCTGCGAAAGCAACAAGGCAATACCGCGGTGCCTCTAACGCCAGATTGTTCATGGCGGATTCACAGCGGTCATCCACCACTTCCTCTACCTCTAGGGAGGGTTAGGTGGGATTGTTTTTTAGATCCGATCTAGATAACTTGGAAAGTTCCAGATCAGATGATTCCTCCTCCGTATCCTGCTCGAACGCAGTCCGTTTGGGGGTTTCAGCCATACCAATCCACTGGAAATTGGTTTCCGTGATGGGGGTAAGGTCCGTCTCACCGATGAAGATGTGGATGTCTCTGATCGGAACAACGGTAAGTCAAGTAGGGTCTTCTCTAGCCGGCACCCAGAGGTTATCCGCTGGGACGATGGGGAAGCCGGAATCGTAGAGGACATGTCCGATGGCGACGGTGTCGCCGATGCCTGCGAAGGCGGATCCCGCCTGGATCCGCGCTCCTGACGCGTTTAGCCCCACGGTGGGTGCCAACTGTCATGGTTTCGTCAACAGATCTGCCATATGGGTAGGTGTATGGCGGTTTGTGGAAGGGGTTGAACACGGCGGAGCGATCCAGGACGGTGGTAGCACGAGTTTACCCAGCTTCAGATCCTGCAACGGTGGCGAGACCCTACGCGCTACTATAATTTACTATATGGCAACAAGTGCTCGATTACAATGATGAGGTTGGCTGTTTCGCTACGCGATTGGCCGTATATAAGTCTCGGTGCCTCAAGGGCTCCTCCACGCCGGCTTATAAAGGCGCCTGGTGTGGGCATCACGATGGTACCAGTGCGGATACAATACGGAGTCCTAGACTAAGTCCTATACGTGAATTACAAGGCAACCCGCCATGGGCCTGTCTTCGGATCCGTCATAAGCTCCTGCGTCCAGTATCCGCCATGGGCTTCCAGCAACTGGGCCGCCCGGTAGGCAATCCGCCATACCACCCTGATGGGCCACCCTGGCTTGCTGGTTTAGGACTACGTCGCTGGTATACCTATTTGGTATATCCCCAATAGATGTTTTTAGCAGAACTGCTCTGGTGTCTCATTTTTGTGCAGAAATCCAACTTTCAGGAAAATTCCTAGAAAATATCGCAAAACTCCTATTTTACCAGAAGACTCACGGAGCCAAAAGACGAGACGGAGACGAGCCACGATGGGCCCACACCACCTGGCCGCACACGGCCAGGGAAGGCCGCGCCAGGGGGTGGTGTCGCCGCCTCGAGCTCTCCTTTCGCCTACATAAAGTCCCTGACCCTAAAAACTGAGGGGGTTTGACATTTTTCTAGATAGAGCTCTAATGCGCTGCCACCACTAGAAACCTCGATTTGGAACCAGAAACTCTATCTAGGCACCCTGCCGGGACGGGAAATTGGAGGAGATCATCGCCATCATCATCACCGATGCTTCTCCATCAACCATCCATGATTCCCCCATCCATGTGTGAGTAATTCCCGCTGTAGGCTGAAGGGGATGGTAGGGATTGGATGAGATCATTCATGTAATTGTTATAAGATTGTTAGGGCATGGTGCCTAGTATCCATTATTAGTGCTTTTGACATTGTTGCAACTTGTTGTGCTTAATGCTTGTCACTTTGGGCCCGAGTGCCATGATCTTAGATCTAAACATGTTACTCATTCATGAGGATAATTTTTTTTATCTTACTTGCAAGTTGTATACACATATCGTTGTCCGGAACCCAAGGCCCCAAAGTGACAGCAATTGGGATAACCGGAGGGGATGGTTGTGATGTGAGGATCATGTGTGCTCACAGAGTGTTAATGCTTTGCTCCGGTGCTCTATTAAAAGGAGTACCTTAATTACCAGTAGTTTCCCTTGAGGCCCCGCTGCAAACGGGCTGGTAAGGCAAAAGATGTTGTGCAAGTTTCTCATTGCGAGCACGCACGACTAAATACGGAACACATGCCTATGGTTACTTAGTACTAAGATGCTTTATCATTATTTATCTGCAATTGCCCATGCCTTGATTATTATATGAATTATCTTGTCCATGCAATGCCCGTTCATCCATCCATATGCCTATAATAGTATAATCCTGTTGACAAGGGTATAGATAATAGAGCCCGCTACTTGTGTACCCCTAAGGCCCGTTAAGCTAGGCCCAAGTATAATCATAGTGTGGGGACCCCGGCTTACCACCCGGGATTCCCGTTATGCATACAATTCACGATCCCAGGAAGACCGTCATGAATCAACATAATAGAGTTGGCATTACAGAATACATCATCCATTACATAACGAGTTCAAATAGTCTTACATGGTCACTTGGCCGAATTCAAATGCCACGCAGGGAAAGTTCACTAACAGTTGCACCGGATACAAGGGTAGCATCGGTAGCCTGTGTCATGCCTCTACCCTACAGACGACTGACCAGGAGACGGATCCTAGTTCGCACCGGCATCGTCGAACTCCTCACCATCGTCATCATAGTCTTCACCATAATCTGACCAAGTTAATAGCCAGGGACAAATCCATGAGTACATTTTGAATTGTACTCGCAAACCACCTAAGAGAGATAGTGATTAACATGCAATTTGGCTGTAGCAAGGGAAATGGTTTCAGGCTAGTGCTCTATACTAATAATAGTTTCTCGTGTCGATGTAGCATGTCATACGACATCTCTATATCATAGTTTCTCTTGTCGATATAGCATGTCATATGACATCTCTATATCCTTATTAAAGAAGAAATTTTATAAAACCACTTTTGTAAAAGCTCTAGGGAGGGGGGAACTCATTTAGTTTCCAAGAGTATCGATGGTCAATCAAACATGACCACCATCTTTCCTCGGCAGTACCCTACAAGTACTCTGAACCACCATCGTGCTACGGCAGTACCCTCTGAGTACTCCGTCTGGCACCTTTCTCCTTTTCTTTCCGAAAACATTTTTATAAACCAAGGCTTGACATTGGGCTAAGTAACGGTCGTCCCAACCGTCCATGACCGAGGACTCAGCTATTCGAATAGATTTACACTCTGCAGAGGTTGTACACTTTACCCACAAGATTTGATAAATCCGCCGGGATACCACCACGGACCGTCATACACAAGTATGCGGGGTTTGGATAATCAATCAGAGTCATCCATCTATCTACCTTAGTACGGGTGCCTGCCTTGTGGAGTTAACCTCTCCGGCAAACCCTGGCAGCCTACCTCCATTTCGAGTGTAGCTCCAGTGCCACGGCAGGAGAACCCAAGTGTCTTCCGGCCGGATAAATCCCGAAGGATCTCGATTCACTATTGCCCATACTCTTGTGGCAACCCAGATTCCGGGGTCCTACAAACCCTTATATAGTGTGAGGCTCCCTGCACTAAAGCAAATATACTTCGAACTAAGCCCCGTCCCATACCGGGGTAATGTGGTTGCACGGATAAATTGTTCTGAGCGAACACTTAGTGATCACCAATGTCTTTTGAAAACCACCAACTCCTTTATCCTCCATGAATCATCTTCATTGGTCCAAAAACCATTTGTGAAAACATTTCAGTGGAGTAGATATTACTCCAAGGTTTTTGAAGACATTCTAAAAAAATCCTTTGAGTGTTCCCATCCTAGAGTTTTTGGCTCCACTAGAAGGTTTCCAAAGGCTTTGTTGCTAATCAAAAAGCCATTGCTACAAGGGTAGAGAGTGTGTGTTCAAAGGGGTCATCTCGAAGGATGATAACAATAGGCTTGTGGAGCTTGAGCCCATAATATAATTGCTACAAGAGCTATAGCAATATAAAAACATGCAGTTTAATAAACCTTTATGCAACCTGCAAAACAAGTGAATAGGATTCAGATATGCAACAAGTTTAGGTGGCTTGCCTTGAGTGGCTTGTCCCTGGTCCTCCTCTTCTTGATATTCAAAGACTTCCCCCTCTTCGGTACACTCCTCGTTCGATTCTATCGCCGAAAAAATAATAGCACACAATGAATATACATGCATACACAAGTCACAGCATTTTTCATTCACTCAGTACCATACAATCAAAGAGTATCAGAAACAAATATGTTTAGAGAACAAAACAAGATTTTATAGATTTTAGTTATTAAGTTATTCCTATTAGAAACTAGGGTTTTTCAAATAAAGCAATTACCACACCAAATCATTCCCAACAAGCATGCAGGTGGTCTCATGGATCAAATAACACACTCAGTGAACTTACAGGTTGACAACAATCTTAAGAATCTAACAAAATTGGATTTACACAAAAACAGTTTGTGGTTTAATTCCTATGAATTAAACAATAGGGAATAACACTAGAATACCAAAATAAATCTCAGCTATTCTCTGAGCATCAGAAAGATATGAACTAAAATTTTCTGGAAAGCTCTTCTAGGGCACAATCCAAGGAAATTGGATTCATATCAAAATTCCTAATCTACTGCAGATGGTAATTTTTCTAAGATTAAATACACAAACAACCATATTAATTACTACTGCAAAAATAAAGATCCTAAAATAGTAAAACCAGTTGGTCAAGCAAACTAACATATCAAGCTATCACTGAAAATTGGATATACTCAATTTCAGTATATAGAACTCAAGATAAAAAATAAACTTTAAAAGTGACCTAATTAACTTCACAATTTATCATTTCATCTACAGAGGTTCTACAAACATGGGACCTATGCCATATGAAAGATCTTGCAGTAAGCTACACATAGAACCTTGAATCACTCAATTTGCACAATCTGAGAATTTTCTATGCATTTTTGAATCTTGCAGAGAATTGGAAATAGAGAAAATCATCTAAAAAAAATGTAACAGGCTGGGTATCGAGCGGATCTGGCCAGATCTGGCCTGGGCCGGCCCAGATCTGGCGGCCTGCCCGGGGCCTGCCGGGCGAATCGGTATGCCGCCATCTGATCTCGATCGGACGGCGCGGCGTCCTTCTTCCTCGCGTAGACATGCACGCAGGGGCGTCGCCGGCGAGCTAGGTAGGGTTTGGGGCTGGCGATGCTCACCGTGGGTCGGTGGCAGATCGGAGGTGGAGGCGTTCAGGAGGTGGTCCGGCTCGAAGTGTGCTGCATGCAGGGGCTAGGGTGTTCGTGTTGAAGCCGAGGTCGTCGACGTCCTTCCTTGCAGAGATCGGCGATGGTGATGGCTCGAGCTCAATCTGGACAAAACAAAAGGGTGTGTGAGATCGAGGGAAGCAAGGGGGTTTCAGAGATGCAGAGAAGAAGGCGGGAGAGGGTCTGCTAGTGACGGCAACCTTCGCCTTCTCCTCAGACTCCAGCGATGGTGTTCTCCCTCCGCAGAGAGAGAAAGAGAGCAGGGGCTAGCAAGGTGAGCTCTGGGAGGTGGGGAGAGGTGGATGGGGGCGTATGGCATCGAACCAATGGCTCAGATGCTCGGGCTCGACTTAAGAAGGGCCGGGGTAGACGCGGTGTGTGGTGGTTCTCGCCGGACGCGATTGGCTGGGGTGGCGGTGCTCCGTGGACGGCGTCGTGGACTGAGTCCAACGATGCAAACGTTGAGCTTGATCGCATGCTGTAACGGCCAGGGCAACGTTAGTTTCAGCTCAGGTATGGTCGGTTCAGGTCGTGGCCATGGTGTGCTGGGGTGCAAGCGTGCAGGGCGAGGGGTGCGTGACGTTGTACGCTTGGTGCCGTGCAGGTTCGTGTGTAGAGCGTGGGAAACGGGCGTGTGCACGACTCAGAACGGGAGTGCCGCTCTCGGCGTCCAGAGCGTGCACGGGCACTGGCAGGGCGCGGGCTGGAGCGGGGTCCATGAGCGGCAAGGGCGATAGCTGGTCATTGGGCATCGATAGCGGTGCCTCTGGGCATCCAGTGGTGAGGCTGCGGTCGTTGGCTTGCGGTCGACGCCTTGTCTCCAACAGCGTGTGTATGGTCGGCGTCGGCGAGAGAGAGGGAGAAGGTGAGGTGCAGGGGTCTCAGTGGCTGGCGAGTGGGGTCGAGGGGCTCCTCCTGGGCGGCAGCTCGTCGCTGATTGGGGGTCTAGAGTGGAGAGGGTGAGAGAGAGGGAGTAGGGCAATCTTTGCAAGATTGCCTCGGGCTTCCCTCCTTCTTTGTGTCCAAGCACAAAAGGACAAAGGCCAGAGGTCGAAAATGAAGAGAGGGCAGAGAGAGAGAGAGAGAAGGGTTGGTCGGCTAGGGTGGCCTCTTGGTCGGTTTTGCAAAGAAGAAAGAAGAAAGGAGAAGAAAAGAAGAAGAAGTGGTGAACTTGGCCAAAATTCATTTGAATTTTGAAAAGCTCAAAATTTGATCCAAGTGGTGGTGATGATTGGCTAAGAAGTGATTTTCAAATGGTAGAAGTCCATCTACCAAGTTTCAGAATTTTTGAATAAGTGGAAGTGGGGCTTTGGTGAAGTTCCTATTTTCAAATAAGAGTGCAAAAATAAAAGAGATAGAAATTCTATATGGTGTGATCAAGCAAAGAAACTAAACTAGGATTTTTGTTTCACACAAGCAAGCATCAAGTCCAAAGATTTTTGCATAAAATCATAGCACCATGTTGTAGTCAAGAATAAAGGTGTTTGTTGTGTTGAATCTAAAATCAAGCAAAAAATAAATAAGCACACACATGCACTCACATAAAATCATGCACACACACACATGAAATCATACATTCTAGCACTCATGCACATATACGAATAAAAGTTTTTAATTTACCCCAATTAAAGTGCTAAACCTAGGACTCAAATGATTTACAAAAAAAATGGGATGTTACACATAGTCGAAATACGAGTTCATGTCGTATACTGATATTGTAATATGTATCGAACCCGACCGGTTCCTTGAGACCTGGCCACCTATATATAGGGGCCAGGAGAGGACGGTCAGGGACAGGTTGAGAGTAAGCCAAGTTGACCACCACATTTATTCTCGATACACGCCTTGTTTGACTGACTTTACCTTAGAGTTCATCCGACGCCCTATTCCCCCGATACTAAGTCCTTCATCTAGGACATTTGTCGAGTTTAACCCTCGTCACCTGTTGTTTACTATAATCACCGCTGATGTCTTTATTTTATTACTGCTGCTATTATTTTGCTACTACTATAAAATTGTTGCTACTGATAAACTCTTGTGAGCAAGTCTATTTCTAGGTACAGCTGAACTGACAACTCATCTGTTAAGGCTTATAAATATTCTTTGGCTCCCCTTGTGTCGAATCAATAAATTTGGGTTTTACTTCCCTCGAAGACTGTTGCAATCCCCTATACTTGTGGGTCATCAAGGCTCGACGAAGAATGATGCACTGACAAAGACGAAGTCGATGGACAAGGACCAAGTAACAAAGGAAGGCCGCTCGTACAACGGGAGCAGCGGAAGAAACACTGGTAAGAATCTCCAAACAAGGAGAGCGGGAGACTACCATACCCGAATACATTCTACTTATTTTTCTCTCTTTTTTTCTTTTTTTCTTCTTTTACCACTCACGGGAACAACAGGCAGATCACAATCAGCGGAAGCTATAAGGAAAACTGGCCGTGTGACCCTGCTGCGGGACCTGCCGCGGTCGACGAGCTAGCTGAAGCCACGGGCAAACGGAAGATGGTAGGGGCAAAAGTTCTGCGTCGGGCTGGCAGTCCTTGACAATGCCTGCTGAGGTCGGCAGACCTGGACGGCGCTGACTGGCAGATCCAGCGGCCTGTACCAGAACACAACTGGCGGCAGAGAGGAGCAATCTGGCGGCCGACGGAGAGGCCCGGCCATGGTCAAATCAAAAGAGCAGCAGGAGGCCGGTCGGATTCGAATGACACCGCCAGAAGAGATGAGGAAGTCGTTAGAGAGAGTGAGGCACCGGAGATGGAGGCTGGCCATGATACACCGAAGATGGAGGCCGGCCATGATAAGGCCACAGGGACGGGCGAAATTAGAAAGGGAGAGGGGGATTTTGTTTGGAAAACCTAGGTGACGAGGGTTAACTTGGCAAATGTCCGAGATGAAGGACTTAGGATCAGGGGAAGAGGGCATCGGATGAACTCGAATGTAAAGATCAGTCAAACAAGGTGAGGTTTGATGTGTGTCGAGAATAAGCGTGGTACTCAATTGGCTCAATCTCCATCTATTCCTGGCTGGCCTCTCCTGGCCCCTATATATAGGTGGCCAGGTCTAGAGGAACCGGTCGGGTTCAATACAAATTTCAATGTCTGTATACGATGCCATCTCGTATTTTGACTACATCTATTCTTAGGCCTCCCTAATGGGCCACAGGGGTACTAAGATAATGGGCCTTATTAACTATACCCTTGTCAGTAGCCCCCGAGATTCTACCAGAATTGTAGATTCGGGTTGAATCTCAAATCTTTTATATCTTTGACTTGATCAATCTTTGACTTCTTCTTTTTCACTGTATTTATTAAACAATTCATATTATTAATTTGTCAAGGGGATTTTGGTTATCAAGCCTGTCACTTCTGACGGATCAGGTGACCATTTAACTGCATGAGTAGACACTTGTTACCTACTTCAAACTCAAGCCCCTGGACTTGAATCTGGTACCTGGCGTAACCCACTCTTTTGCCGCATTTTGGACTTACAAAGATAGGATTCCAGTAGTTCTCAGGGTACCCAGTGCGTCCACTGGGATTTTTCTTCGCATCGTGGATACGGAAATTTACTAGCAGAGCGCATTCATGTGCGTATAATAGGCCATGCAGGACGGATCCTGAGGTCTTACCTTCATGATAATCATGGCATTCAAGCTTTTAATCATGACGACCCGGCTTGAGAATCATAATTTTGTCATGAGCCTTGTTTGGCAGTTTCAATACCCAAAATCTTCGGGTTGTTTTATCTCGGTTAATTGCAACTCCTTCCCGATTGGAGTTAATTAATGATTAATAGTGTCTGATGTTGATCTTTTGACAATGTAGTCGATAATTTACTCTGGTGCTTGTTCTATAATTTTTCTCCTTGCTTGCATAGTTCATAACTTTATTTTTGTCGGGTGCGCGACCAGTGCACCCGATGGGAGTAGCCCCCGAGGCTATGGTCAGACTCTTTGGAGGCGATCATAGACTCAACAATTTTCTTTGACTTGTATTCCTTCCACTTATCCAGTACACGTGACGCCATTGACATCATTATTTTCTGCAATGATTTGACCGGATGCTGACCGTTGCACATGGGCAGCATGGTAATTTCCGAATTTTCTGCCCGTTAGTGGGCTTGCCGCTTCTGCTTCGCATGCCACGTCTCAGCCCACGTTCCTTCTTATGGAAGTTTATTTAAGGGGAATTTTTTTACAGTTATTGTTTACCAGTTCTTCTCCTCTACCGCCGCTACTTCTTCTTCCTTGCGCTCGGCCTTTCCTCGCATCCCCCGAGCGCTCTCGCCATTGCATGCCCATCAAGAGGGTTGCTCATTGATCGAAGATGGCCAAGAAAGGGACAAAGAAACAAGCTCCGAACTTGATTCCCTCATCCTTCGATGAGGGGGATCTGAAGAAAGCCAAGAAGGAGGGATTTCTGCCGACATCGGTGGTGATCATCTTCCCCGGAGTTGAAGTTGTTCCTGCACCACTAGCGGGATATCGAGTGATGTTCCTTGCCTTTCTCGTCCATGGTTTATCTCTTCTTGCCCACGAATTCCTTCGTGAGCTTCTCTTTGTGTATGGCGTGTAGCTGCATCAGCTCACGCCAAATTCTCTTCTTCATATCGCCTGCTTCATCACTCTCTATGAAGCATTCTTGGGCATTGACCCACACTGGGTTCTTTGGAAATTCCTCTTTTGCCTTTGTCCTAGTGGTTCTTTAACTGAAATTCATGAACCGGGAGGCGCCATTGTCTCTGTGCGATCGGAATCACACTATCTTGAGTTCAAGATGGCCTTGTCAGTGCAAGGTTGGAGACAGAAATGGTTCTACATCAAGGACCAGAAATTTTCTAACTCTGATCACTATGGGCTTTTTCCCTTTGATGCCAGCAAGGGTCTGACAAAGCTGACTTCATGGGATGCTTTGCCTTCTGAAGCTGAAGTCGAGAACATCAAGCCTTTGCTAGCTGGTATTCAAGGACACAAGAGTGTAGCAGGGGGCAGACTGACAGGAACGCAGCTTATGGCGATCTTCCTTCAGAGATGCATCCAACCACTACAATCTCGAATTTCCAAGTTATGGACTTACTCTGGCTCGACTGATCCTTCTTGAGTGTCTGCTCGGGACCCAGAGAAAAAGGATCTAGACAAGAGGGTTAGATCGTTGACTATTCTTACTACGAAAATGGAAATTCCGACTTGTCGGGCCCCTTTCTTCGACTCCATGCACCCTTTACCAGAGGTACGTGACTTGCAACCCAACAAAAAATTTCACTTTCCTATTTTCTCTTTGTTCTATATGTTGCTGAGGTTTGGTTTGTCGAATTCTTTGTAGAACCATCAATTTTTGGCTTCTCGCCCTCCTCTTCCTGAAGAAGGACCCATCAACGCTGAACCCGCCCCTACAGACTCCAGAGCCCCCGAGGCTGGTGATAATCAGGACGGGGACGAAGACAAAGGTTCTCTGGAAGGAAGTGACTCCACATTGTCGCCTCCTCTCGCTGAGTCTGAGGCTCAAGGAGTAGAGAAGAAGCGGAAATGCGCGGAAGACTTGACTTCCTCGGGTACATCTAATCCGAAAGATGTATCATAGGAACAAACGACTGTCAAGGGTTTTGACCTTGATATCTTCGAGTTGCTTGACTCATAAGTGTACTCAATCCTTTTTTTCTAACTTTTCTTTCGCTTGATCTTCTTGCGTCTTTTGAATTCGACTAATTTTCTTTTTTTTTCTTTTTTTAGTGATGACGACAAGCCGAAAGAGGCCACCACTGTGGTTCCTCCTTCGACAACTTCCATTGCTCCAAAGAAACGCCCTCAGGAGGATACCATAGTGGACAAACCACCACAGGACCTCTAGGAAAAGTTTGTTGGTGCTCAAGCTATAAAGCGTCGAAAGAAAATGGCACACACTGCAATTGTTTCCCTTGAAGCGCATCGATCTTCATCTTCTTCTGACCATGTAAGCACCATTTTATGTACTCTAACTCTTTGTTTTTGCACTTTGGTTTTCTTATATGGTTTTGCTCTGCAGCCCTTGATGCAGAGATTTCTATCTCTTGGCACTGATTGTTCAGGAAGCTGTTGATGAATCCAAAGGTTTTTCTCTTGCTCTCATTGCTCTTGCTTTGTTTTCCTATTTTCACTCCTTTTTACTCATAGTTTTTGATATCATCTCTTTGTTTACAGTTGCTCTGGCCATGGCTCTTGCTCGCATAGCGGCATTGCAATCCAAACTGAAAACCGCTACTGAAGCTCTTAAGGATGCCAATACGGCCAAGGTTTCTGGAGAAAAGGCTGCTAAGATGGCGGAAACCAAGGCTAGGAAGGCTGAAAAAGCTTTGGCTCAGGCTAATCAGAAACAAGCTAAGCGGGAGCAAGTTGTGGTGGAACGACTTGATGAGATTTCCACGTCCGTTGGCAGTAAGTGCTTCCTCTTATCCTTATGTCTCTGCTAAGGTTTCATCTATCGATATACTTTGCTTATCTTCCTTGTACTTCTGCGATGCAACAGAGAAACTTGGAGAAGTGTGGAAACTTCGGCAAGGAAGTGCCAAGGACCCTCTGTTGGATGCGGTTGATGTGCTAGAGTCAAACTGGAAGCTTGCTCGAGATGTCCTCCAGCAAACTCGCCATGTTTTGATTCACATGTTTGTCGGGTTGTTCCCGAAGAAGAAGGATGAGATGCCTACCGACAGTCTTCGTAAGCTTGTCGAAGCCTTCGACACCATCAAAGACCCTATTCTTGCGATGAAGCTTACATCGGTGAAGCGAGGTGTCGAAGGGACGATTGCTCTTGCCCAATCGCATGGTGAGGAAGTAGACTGGGAGAAGGTTGGCTCCTCCTATGCTTGTCCTCCTGCAGAGATGAAGGAGTTCTCCAAGAAAGCGAAGGGGTGCGCACCCAAGCTTGTGTCCCTGATTCTTCCTACGCCAACTCCTTCGACTCCTGCACCTGGGACTTCTGCGCCTTCCTCGAGTACGCCTGCTCCTAGAGCTTCTGAGCCTTCCTCGAGTACGCCTGCTCCCACGGATCCCGCTGCTGTTGAGGTGGCGTAGACTTTTGCCTACCCTCGTAGACTTAGTATTATGTTTAGTCCCCTTTCTTAACTCAAAACATTGTCCTTTGTAGTTGTTTGCTCAGAATCTTCGTCTTCTAAATATTTTTGTACTGTGATGACTTTTGATATGTCTCGCATTTGAAGTTTTATTCTATTATGTTTGTCTAGCCTGACTGTGATGCCAAAACTCTAGAATTCGAGTGTGGTTCGTTGCCCACGGATATATCAGATTCTGATGTTCCCTCTGGTCATTATACTTCCTGCCGTTGCGATGAGCATCTGTTGCAAATTGCTGATCTTGAGGGTCAGTTATCCCTTCTTAAATGACAAGCAAATACTACCATGGATCTGGCTAGGGAGTCCTTCGGCTTAATGAAGGAGGTTTCCTCTCTCGAAAGTCAGGTGTCTGATTTTATGGCGAAGATTATTCATCTTCAAGAGTGTGATGCTTTCCTGATTGGGATTATCGAGTCAGCACATGAGCTGTTGCAATGTAAGTTTTTTGGAGCCCCCAATTGTCTTATGTTGTATCTTTTTAACTTCATATGCCTTAATCTCTTATTCTCTAGGTATTTGCTTGGACCCTATTGCTGATGATACGTCCAAAATGTATCTACTTTCCTGAACCCTTTTGCTGTTGTTTTCCCTCTAATTTGTGTGTTTCGAATACAACTAACACAGACTAACGCCGTTTTCAGCAGAATTGCTCTGGTGTCTCGTTTTTGTGCAGAAATCCAACTTTCAGGAAAAATCTCAGAAAATATCGCAAAGCTCCTATTTTACCAGAAGACTCACGGAGCCAGAAGACGAGACAGAGAGGGGTCACAAGGGGCCCACACCACCTGGTGGCGCGGGCCAGGCCAGGCCGTGCCAGGGGGTGGTGTGGCCGCCTCAGCCATCGCCTTGACCCCTTCTTCCGCCTACATATAGCCTCTGACCTGAAAACATTGGGGGTTCAGCGTTTTTCCCAGATAAAGTTCCGCTGCGCCACCACCACCAGAAACCGCGATTTGGAACCAGAAACTCTGTTCTGGCACCCTGCCGGGACGGGTATTGGAGGAGATCATCGCTATCATCATCACCGACGTCTCGCCATCAACCATCCATGATTCCCCCATCCATGTGTGAGTAATTCCCGCTGTAGGCCGAAGGGGATGGTAGGGATTGGATGAGATCATTCATATAATTGCTATAAGATTGTTAGGGCATGGTGCCTAGTATCCATTGTTAGTGTTTTTGACATTGTTGCAACTCATTGTGCTTGATGCTTGTCACTTTGGGCCTGAGTGCCATGATCTCAGATCTGAACATGTTATTGTTTCATGAAGATATTTGTTGTTTGTGATCTTACCTGAAAGTTGTATACACATATCATTTTCTGGAACCCGAGGTCCCAAAGTGACAATAATTGGGATAACCGGAGGGGGTGGTTGTGATGTGAGGATCACGTGTGTTCACAGAGTATTAATTCTTTGCTCCGGTACTCTATTAGAAGGAGTACCTTAATTATCAGTAGTTTCCCTTGAGGCCCCGCTGCAAACGGGCCGATAGGACAAAAGATGTCGTGCATGTTTCTCATTGCGAGCACGTACGACTATATTCGGAACACATGCCTATGGTTACTTAGTACTAGGATGCTTTATCATTATTTATCTGCAATTTCCCATGTATTGATTATTACATGAATTATCTTGTCCATGCAACGCCCGTTCATCCATCCCTATGCCTACAATATTTAATCCTGCTATTTACTATAGGCACTACTGCTGTCTTTATTTTATTACTTCTGCTATTATTCTGCTACTATCACTAGTATAAAACTGTTGCTACTGATAAACTATTGTGAGCAAGTCTATTTCCAGGTGCAACTGAATTGACAACTCATCTGTTAAGGCTTATAAATATTCTTTGGCTCCCCTTGTGTCGAATCAATAAATTTGGGTTTTACTTCCCTCGAAGACTGTTGCGATCCCCTATGCTTGTGGGTCATCAGCCGAGGACCGTCAAGTTTCTAAGCAAGTTGCAGCTCTTGAGAGGGTATCTTCAGATACTAATACTTTTTGGATTGATGCTCGTTGCCAAAGCGCCATTGTTCTTCTACAAGACCGCGTTCAGCATGTCGGAGAATTTGTTGATGGTTGTTGAAAGTCCTTGACGACCATGTACTCCGTTATGCTTCCCCGGAATCCACCATCGGAGAATTTTGGTCAGCTGCTCGAAGTTTTCCGAATGAGCCGACGTATCCATCATTTGATAGAGCTCAACCTGGTAGTTGGTGCCAATTTCTTTCTTGGCTGGGTACGGAAGTGGCATCCTAGGCTGAATTTTAGTACCATGTCTTTGGGCTTGCCTTCTTCTCAAATATTTAGGACTGTGGCGCTACAGATTCATATGGATGCCACCCTCCAGCCTGCAAGAAGTATGATTGCAAGGCTACTTGAAGCCGATGCTGGCTTCTTTCGCGAGTATCATTACTTGAACCCACTCCTTGTTGATCCATCAGATCAAGTGGAGTTGTAGTCGAGGATTGTAATTTGCTTTTGTTCTAAGTTTGCGAGCATGAGAGTTTTAACTGTTCTGATGCTGTTGTCAGAGAATTGTACTCAAGACGCTGTTTGTTATTCGTGTGTGTGACCGCAATTTTTGTAGTCTACTACTCGTATTTATTTTCGTAGAATCTCTAATAGACTTTGTAAACTCAAAAGATGAGTCACTTGTCTTTTTATTATGCTGAATGTAAAGATAAATGGGTTGGCCCAAGAGACCCGACCAGTGGCCTATGTTCTGGGTCTAAAGGGTCTTGCCCTTATGACTCGTGGCTTAGTAGCCTTATTCTACTTACTCTACTCTATATTTGCTTGTCGGAGACAGTCGTTTATGTTGGAGGAGTCCCTAACTCCTTTGTTGTAGCCTCTTTCGGGTCCGATGGTTGTACTCGAAGTTTCTTCGCTTCTGGATCTGTGTGATCTTCTTCGGGTTGCTTTGTAGTAGTTGTGGTTGCACTTCCTGTTTTGCCGTTGAGTTTTCCATATTCGGCTATCATGCCAAATGTTTGCACCATCTTGTGGAATTCCTTGTCGCATAGATTTGAGAGCTCGAAGCTTCCTTTTACTGTAATTATTCCTCTGGGTCCTGGCATCTTGAGTACCAGGTAGGTATAGTGAGGTACTCCCATGAAGCGCGAAAATGTGGGTCGCCCGAGGATCACGTGATACTGAGGGGGCCAATCCATGACCTCGAAGTCGAGCTTCTCCTATCTATAGTTCTGGCGATTTCCAAAACAAATGTCGAGTGTGTAACATCCCTGTTGTAGCTAATCCATATTAGGAGTTGTTTGTGCATCATGAGCATCATATATTTTCCTAAAAAAATGCACAAAATAAATAAGTTTGAAAATCCTAATGTGAACAAATCTCTCTATGTTTTGAAATGCTCTCAAAATTTTCAAATAGATTGCAAACAAAAACTTGTGGAGTTTCTTTTTGCAAAGAAGGTACCTGGTTACTTTCAATATTCTTTTCATAATGTTTTTGAATCTCTAAATATTTCAAACAGCAACTAAGTTTGCAAGTTTTAGAAAATGGAGGAGAGAAAATGGTTTGTAAAAAAAGAAAATAGTTTTTCTTCTCTCTGCTTTGTTCTTGACCGAAACGCAACCCAATTTTGGCCCAAGAGAAGCCCAGCCTATTTTCTCCTCTCTCTTCTTCCTCCAGCGGCAAGCAGCTGCCTAGCAGCGCGCTTGTCGTCGATCTCCCGCTGCGATGCCCGCCCTTGCCACCGCCTCACGCGAGGATAAGACCCTGCAAAGCCCTCTCGTTCCCCCTCACTTTCCCCCTCCTTGGCTCTCTCTCCATCTTCCCTGCGAGCTCGCCCGAGAACCACCGCTACCGACATCGCGTAGAGCCGCCGGTCTAGTGCCTCCCAAGCTCGACCAGTGGGTGCTGAAGCTCCGACTAGTCTCCCTGATTCTCTCCACCGAAGGTAGTATAAGCCCAGACTCCGCCGTCTTATCCGAGCAGCGAGGTCACCAGGAGAGTGTTGAAGCCCCATCATGAACCGGAATTAGGCCCTCTCGTTCAGGTAAAACTGGTCGTAGCGATGCCAAGTTCAGAACTATCTTGTATAGAAGGAACCGTAGCTGGTCTAGCTTTGTACTACTGTATTTTTGGTTCAGAAACAGATCAGTTCACCGATTGCAGAATCACACATGTACTCAGTTTTTGAATACATCTACTACTGCCATGTTTTTTCCCACTGAAAATCCCTTTATGCAAATGCTTTGCCAAACTGAACCCTCTGAATTCGAATTTCATCAACCAGCAAAAAGGTGTTCGTGTTCATAATCCTAGTTGTCCTTCGCTGCCTATGTTCAGGTTCTTAAGAGAAGAGCTATAGCTCATGAAACAATCAGCTTTGCCTGATGTTTTAAACTGTTCGCTGCGTCCATGTTCGCTGTGTCCATGTTCCCAGTCTAGTCACTACACTACTGAAGCCCTAAACTAAGTGCTGCCTAACAAATTCAATGAGACCTTTTCGGAGAGTTTAAAAGAGCAATTTTGTATTCTGCTGTTTTCCGTTTTCAGAAAATATCTGAACTTGTAAAATCTATAACTAATTCATATAAAATCAGAAAAATGCAGATGACCTATCAAAATGTTCATAAAAATGATATCTACATTTTGGTATCAAAATCATGCATGCTTAAACTACTTTGAACCCTGCCTAATTAGAAAAACATAATGAACCTTTTATCATGTGCGGGGTTTATGGAATTGTAATGTTTTATGCATTCCAACCCCACTTAAATTGATGATCATGTCATAGGGATTAATCTCAATAATTTAATATGTCATGTCATCATTTTTACTTGCGCATCAATGCATGTGTTGATTGTTGTTCTTTGTTTCCGGTGTTTGCTTCTTCGCGATAGAACACGACTCCGAGATCGAGTGGACAACATCGAGGACCAATACTTGTCCATGGAGTATTATTCAAGAAGAAGGACCCCGAAGATCTATTTCTATTTTGAATATCAACCAGCAAGGCAAGTGTCTGATCCTATGTTTTCAAAGTATTTCAATTCTTGCTCTGTCGCATACGATTCAAATGTCTTTTATCGGTAGTTAGAGCTATCCTATCTTATGCATGCTCTTGTCACCTAAATTCCCTGATCCACTGCTCCTAGCATAACTAGGTCTCGCTTATGAGCATTGCCAGAGCCTTTATATCTTCTATGCTTAGCCATGCCTAGTTGGTAAACTCTGATCCATCCGGTTGATGAATCCGAGCTGTGAATGAACCTAGTATGACAGGTTGACGTGGTATGATCAGTGGTGAGTGGTAAAGTGTTATACATGCTAAAGGCTTGGATGAGCCGCCACATGGGATGTGGTTATTTGACTCATTCTTGCCGACCCTAGGACCCGAGTTCCCGCCTCTTGAACCAAGACTGAGCGTACAACCACACGAGGCCCTATAATGGCACCCTCTCGACTAACTAACTTGTCTAGTCTGTTCCATGAGTCACATAGATCGGGATTTCCATTTGGCATATGCATTGAAAAGATTTTGAAAAGAGATAGTGGAGGAGGTGCATCATATAGGAACGTGGCAGGGGTTGAGAAAGGCACGGCCTTCGTAATCTTGGTCCCTGTTCACAACCTTAAGGACCGACTTCGGGACTTGACCCGTTACGGTGGAATAATCCTTAGGGCATGACTCATGGTCTAGGCGAAAGTAAGGTAAAGGTCGTGGTCGACCACCCTCTACCGGCTTTCCATGGAAGAGGGCTAATGATTCTGGTGTTAAGAGTCGGTCGGCACGTGTGGGTAAAGTTGTGCACCCCTGCAGGGTTAAATCTTTTCAAAAAGCCGTGTCCACGGTTATGGACGACTTGGGAACGGACGTGATGATCATAGAGAACTTTAACCTGATCGTAAAACTTGTCCAATAATGTGTGCTTAGGATGCTTCCTCTAGGTTGAAAGAGGGGGCAATCCTAGTTGATAGGTTCAGCTGATGATGATTCGTGGATATAAAAGATCAAGTTGATTGGTGGATTCAAAAGATGTTAAAATTGCTCGGTGGATCTAAATAGTAGTTGTTGCTCGGTGGAGATAAGAATGATGGTTTGGTGGATGCCTCAATGATGATCAAAGATATCGCTCTCTTATCCCCTTTTAAATGGTCTAAATAGATGAGCTTCTCTTCTTCCTTGTTTATGCAAATAAAACTCGCTTTATGCAAAGAAACTTCAAAGAAGGCCTTTCTAGCCTACATGTAGCTAATAGGTTAGTAAGTCTTGCTGAGTACCTTTTGTACTCAACCTTGCCACGTTGATATTTTTGCAGCAGTGTAAGTTTACCATCAAAGGTTCTGGACGACATTGACATCGATGAGTAACTTGGGGTTCCCAGGCGGCAGCCTGGAATCTATGGATTGGGACGTCGCCGTTATGCTTCAGGCCTCTTAGGCCATTTGGTCTTGCTGTCGTCGTGGTGAAACAACATATGCCATAGGATGGCTTAAATGGGGGCCGAACTAGATGCTGGAGGATTCGGGAGAGGGGAACGAGCTAAAAAGCACGACAGAAAGAGGCACTGATCTACCCAGGTTCGGGGCTCTCGTAAGGAGATAACACCCCTACTCCTGCTCTACTGATTGTATATTTGGGTCGATGTAGTACACAACAATGGTGCTTCCAAGCTCTCTGCTAGAGAAGGAAGATGAACTGCTAAGTGTAGGAACACAGAGTGACCAACCAACCTTCAACCCTTTGCTAGAACTCCCTGTGCCACCTTATATAGTGGTGGCCAGGGTTACAACGGTCATAGAAGACCAGGAGACACCAACTACACTCCAAACAGGACTTGCTGTCGAGGGCAGACGCCCACGACTTTCTCCCTGATTGCTCTCGATGGGACTCCCCTTGCTGTACCTTGTACTTCTAGGACTGTGGCCTTACCTCTGTGCGGTAAGCTCGTACTTGTGCACAGTGAGGGTAGGTAACCTCCACTGTGCACCCTGCCATCTTACTCTGCTACCATGCTTGGATGTTTTCTTCCTTGATTGTAGGGATGTGACACCTTGGTTGACTTAAGTATCCCGGATATGACCGTTGGCCATACCCAGGACTTATATGCCGGACCAACGACCTACGAGGGTCGGGTAATCCGGCCTCCCCTGCTCCTGCACAACACACCAAATGGTTAGGCCGGCATATCTAAGTATATGCCGGCACACATATACCAGTATTCTGGCTATACCGGCATATCCAAGTATTAGCCGGGATACACACATATGCCGGCCTGGCCGATGCTCTTATATTCCGGCCAGGCCCTTCCTTGATAACCCGGCATAAAGTCAACCATAGACCTTGTGTCTTTCTAGTCTCTTGACCCTACCGGGGGTCATCCCCCGACACTAGTCCCCGAAGCTGCCGAGGTTCCCCAGTCATAACTGTGGAGCCTTGACAGGTTCAACATACCTTTCTTCATTATGCCCCGGCGATCAGATTATATGCCGGCACATCTGCACATATCCCGGCCTCTGTTCCTGTTCCAAAACTTATTCCGGCCGGTCCCGAGGGTATTCCGGACGGAACATATACATCGGGCAATTAATCCGACATATAGACGAGTCTTCCTCGAGAAGCCATGCCTGACAGCTTTGCATCGAAACTTGTAACTGCCCTGCCACCTCGAACGGTCACCCACGATGTGACGGTTCACAGTGCAGTTACTCCTCGCCATCATTGCGTCATGGCACGGTTACCGGAACCGCCGCCCCACTCCGTGCCGCCACGTGGCGACTCTCTGCAGGAACGGTCGGGGGAGTGGAACACTACCCACGATCCCCACGACCCTGCCTCTTCGGTATAAATATGGGGTGGGGCTAAACTTCTCTTTTTACCCCACGCCATCGTCTTCCTCCCCTGCTCTTCTGCCTCCTGCGCTTCACCGCCGGTCCGAAGAACAGCATCGCCGCCGCGGCCGACCTGCTCCCCGCCGACGCCGACGCTCGATGACGCCCGACATCTCTGTCGACGACGCCGCCGCCGCCGCCTCTCTCCTCCACGACATTGCAGGGGGATTGGAACTTCTCCTGCACGCTCGCCGCCGCTCCAGTGCCGCCGGCCAAGCTCCGGTGAGATCTCCCTCTGTTCTTCCTCTTCCATGCTTCTTCATAGCTTCTCATTGGTAGCCATATCCGCATAGATCTAGCGCAGTTCCTCTCTAGATTCGACTAGCATTGCTAACAGCGCTCACAGGTGTTCTTCCTTAGAATTTTTACCCTTATTTGTTTCCTGTTTTAACTGGCTCGGTAGATCTTTGATTTCTGCTAACCTTGGGGAGAGTGGTATGCCGGAGAGACTAACCTCCCTCTTTTCTCCGGCCTTGATAGGAATATCATCACGGGACTCCGGCTCTCACGCCTTGTCCCGGCCACTAAGATAGCATCTTCAAGCATGACTGGCACCTCGGCCTCTGAGGAAAATACCTCGGCCCGAGCCCAAGGACGCTCCGGCTGGGAGGGGTCGGAGGTTACTCCGGCCGACATATCCTGGGTCACCTCCACCAGGAGAGTCCCAGAGGGCGTAGCATGCCGGCTACCAGCAGGAGAAACTGTGCCGGCACCTGAGCCTGGCGAACGCGTCGTCTTCCTCGCCCACTTCGAGCGTGGCTTCGGCCTGCCGGCATCGGACTTCTTCCGGGACTTCCTCAACACCTACGACCTACAACCTCATCATATCCCGGCCAATGCCGTGATGATCCTCTCCGCCTTCGCTGCTTTTTGCGAGGGCTATGCCGGCATAGTGCCCCTTACTCAAGGCTGGGCGAAGTACTTCCAACTGCGGAAGCAAGTCGTCCAAGAGCCGCCCCGGAGCAAGGACGACCCGCCGGAGACGGCCCAGGAAAAGAAGGACCGCCCCATGACCCTCTGCGGCGCGGCCACCATCATGTCCCGAAAGGGCTCGGACTTCCCCAAGGTGGAACTCCTGGAATCTTGCAAGAAGTGGCAGAAAAGCTTCTTCTACATCAAGAACACCACCGACGAGGATCTGCTCAACCTGCCGCCATTTGTGGACGAGCCACCCTTGGCTATGACGAACTGGACCTACAACCCGAAGAACTCGGTGATGCCGGTGAATGCGCTTCACCGGGTTAAGGGCGAGCTCCTGGATGCCGGTCTTACTCCTCAAGACCTGGTGGCCTGCTATATAAGCCGGCGCGTCTCCCCTCTGCAGCGCCGGTCGCACAAGATCTGCCAGATGAGCGGGCCAATGGACCCCAACCGGCACTCCACACACGAGCTGACTCCGGCCGACATTCTACGCCGGATTAAGGATGTCTGCAAGTCCTCTCAGGCCACTTTTGCCTGGGGGCTAGAACCATACAGCCGGGATAGGCCCGCCCCAACGGTAAACCATCTTATCCGATACATAAAGTCCATGTCCGGCACATAGATACTTAAGCCGACACATGTCTGTTTGCCGACACATATCATATTGATCCGACATACCTCTACCACCGACATATTTCCTTGTCTGAATACTTGACTTTGCTGTTTATACAGAAATTCAGCTTCCAAACCATAGAGAACTCCCGGATCAAGATCGCGGCGGACCGCACTGTTGCGGATGTTGAAGATCCGGATCATTGGGATAAGCTTCCCAGGAGCACCCGTGCTGCAGCTGCCATGGGTAAGGGCTCTTCATCCCGGCATTATACTCAAGACCGGAGTGAGATTGATTCTGACGAGGAGATCCTGCTATACTATGACCCGATGCCACTTGTGTATGCCTTTCCAGAAACACCTATTGCTTACGAGTTTCCAATGCCGTCCTCAGCTATCCCGGACGATATGGTTATCGACGCCGCCCCTCTGAACCAGGGACCTCCTTCCACCGGCGGACGTGCCGGCCGGAAGCGAGGGGTGAAGCCCCAGTCCGACACACCTCAGAAGTCGAAGAGGCAGAAGGTCTGCGTGCCTATACCGAAGAAACAGAGGCCTGTTGCCTCGGGGTAAGTTTCCTTTTCTTTGCATTTCCTCCGACATATCTCTTGCTTGCATTATTGACTTGGCGTTTTTTTCTCTTTCAGAGCTCCTCTTGCGCCGGAACAAGCTTCTGGCTCAAGTGGCGACCCGAAAGTTACCAAGCCCGCGGCCACTGCTACCTTCGACATACCCTCTGCCAGCCACACGACCTCCCCGGCGCCGGCATCCTCGCCTGCGCCCGACAAGACCTCCTCCCCGGCGAAGGACGTTCCTCCGCCGGAACAAGACACCTCTGCCCCCGACGTCCACATGGACTCGGGGGCTCAACAGGAACCTCCGGCTCCTGATGTCCACATGGACACAGGAGCCCACCAAGAAGCACCAGACTCCGGCGCGCCCACCAGCGACGCCGGCACAACTGAAGACGCCGGAGCAGACATCAAGGGTAAAGGCCCTTTAGTGCCGGAAGTCCGGACTATTCCGGATCCTGCCTCTGCTGGCCAAGATGCACCGGCCGCACCGGAACAGCCCGTGCCCAAAACTCCTTCTGCTGAAACGACTCCTGCATCGGCCAAGACCACGGCGCCGACCAAGACCTCTGCCCCGGCCAAGTCCGGCACATTGAAGATCCAGCCGACCAAGTCCGGCACTCCATCCGCCGCCACTGCTCCTCCTAAGGCAACGCCTCGGACCAGCTCTGCTCTGGCCCTGCATCTTGGCAGGGCAGCAGCCCGGCCTGGCTACCGGCGCAACTTCTTCGACACGCCAGAACTTGAGGGCATCATCCCCCTGGTGACAAAGAGTGACCAAAGCCTCGGGTCTCTCACGGAGCATTGCACCAAGTGGAACGACGCCGGCAGCATGGACACCGCGGACTCCAGCAGCAAGAAGAAACAGGCCGAAGCTTCGGCCACCGGCAACCCAGCTGATATCCTGGCCGCTAAGCCCATTCCTATTGCCTGCGAACTTCTCAGTCTTCAGCAACGACTTCATCGCCTGGCCGATGCCACCAACGTAAGTCCTTTACATATAGATATCCCCAGTCCCCGAAAATGTCGGCTGTCCGGGATACGGACATCTGGGATTTTCTCATAGTCTTTTAGCTAGCTTCTTTTGAATTAACTGCCGACATATGAGCTCGATCCGAGCTTCAAATCCTAGTCACCGAGGGCCGGGATAGGTGCGCAGCACCTGTGCCGGGTCTTTAGCAATTTCACATCTCAATTATCTTTCAAATCCTCTCGACCGAGATATAGGCTCGTTTCGAGCTTCAAATCCTAGTCACCGAGGGCCGGGATAGGTGCGCAGCACCTGTGCCGGGTCTTCAGTAGAATGATCACTTGATAGAATTTTCAACTTAATTTCCATGCCGAATTTCTCTGCTGATATTTTAAATCCGGGCACTTTTGCAGCGCATGAACAACACCCGGGCCAACCTGTATCATGACTTGGTATGCGAGCATCGGAAGTTATCCGACGAGCATAGCAAGCTTCAGCTGGAGCTGTCCCAGAAAGGTAATTTCAGCCGACATACCTTGCCCCTTCTCAATAGACCTCTGGCCGGCATATCTTAATATGCCGACACCTAATCTTTGTCTGACATTTGGCAGCTGGTGCCGAAGCACAAGTCACCGAGCTTGTCAAGAGAGTGAAGGAGCTTACTGGTATGCCGGATCCTCTTAACCTTGAACTAATCCTTCTGTACTTCAAATCCTTTAATCTTTTCACTGTTTTCTTTCTTCAAATCCTTGTTTTGACTTCAAATCTTTTCAGACGAGAAAGCTGCACTGGAGGCACGCCACTAGGACTGTGTGTCCTCAGTGGATGTAGCCAAGCAACTGGACGACCGGGATGCCGGTCACAAGGCCGAGGTTGAGCAGCTGAAGAGCCGGATCACCGAGCTTCTGGACAAAAAGGAACAGAGGGAGGGCCTACTGAAGAAAACCCAGTCCCTGCTTGTCATCTCCGAGACTGATGCCTCCAACGCCCACGCTGAACTGGATAGCCTGAAGGAGCAGGCCACCAAATGGGAGGTTACAGTTGCACAGCTGAATGCCGACCTTGCCAGTAAGTTTCAAATCCTTTCCCTTTATCCTTCCCGACATAGTGTAATTCTCTCCGGCATATTCTCCTTTTGCTAACATTGTTTCTATTCCTCAGACATGTTTCCCGCTTCCGTCGACGTTGAGAGGGCTTTGCAGTTGGATCGAGAAAACCGGGGTGTTCCGGTTGACTCGCCCAACTGGGACATGTCGGAGCAGCTGTTGGCTCTGCAGTCCCGGAAGAACGCCATTCGCTCTACACTGAAGAACTCTTCTATGGCGCCCAGGAGGCATTCTCTGCCCTCTGGCCGGGACAAAGGACTCCCACTGATCCCGTCGACCTCGGCAACGATCTGCAGCTGGCCAAGGTTCGCCTCCGGGAGTGGCGAGATTCCGGCGCGAGGGTTGGAGCTGACGAAGCTCTCAGCTACTTCTTGTCCTGGTATGAAAAGGCTGACTTGGAGACTTTGCGCACTGTGCGCGAAGGATCCATCTGGACCACGGATCCGGAACAATCCGGCGCCGACGGAGTGGCCCACAGCTATGTGGACTATGCCGACACCGACGCCTTCGTTCGGGATATCCGTGAGCCGGAGAAGAAGGACGATGCCGGGACATCCGCCGCTGCTGAGGGCTCCGACTCCAGCCAGGATGAAGATGAAGCTGAAGAGGCCGACACTGATGTCCCGGAACAGGCATCTGCCCCGGGCGGAGGTGATGGCTCCATTCCATCTGCTGGGTCCGGCACTCCTGAAGCCGACATCTCCACCGCCACTGCTCCACCAGCCGGCGCCTCTGCTTCTGCCCCTGTCCTTGACTTTGCAGCATAAAAACTTTAAGTTTTATCAGATCCCCGGTATCCGGGTGCAGATGTAATATACACGTTTAATTTCCTTTGGTTTGCTTCCTGAACAAGTTTTATCTTGGTTTGCTTGTTACTAATGCCGGATCATCTTTTGGCTAAGTCACCGAGTTGTTTTCCTGTTTCCTCAATTTCACAACCTTGGCTGCTTGTCTACCTCAATTGGCTTTCGACGTATGAGTCTCAAGGTTGCTTCCTCGAACATACAGTACTTTAACTTTGAGACTTAGACTTCAAATCATCCGACACTTTAAATTTTAACTTTAGCTTTAACGAAAATGTCGGTTCGCTTGCTTTGTATTTCCTTAGCCGTTTTCCATGTGTAGACAATCTCCGGCATCTACTCTTGCTAGCCATGAAGCCGGGTTTCGGACAGCAGCTGAGTCGAAGAGTGGCCTTTGGTGCCGACACATTACTAGGCCGACATAGGAAACATTCAAATAAAGCCAGCCGGCATATAACAAAAAACTGTAAATAAACAACAAATATACCTCGGAGCTAGTTACCCGGCTTCTTCGGGATGCCGGTATTTCATTCATTAGTCTTGTGCCGGCACAACACGCCGGCATACAAAGGAAAATATGGAAATACATACATTGTGTTGCTCAGGAGTAAAAGGGGCGCAGTAGAGCTATGTTCCATGGCCTCTTGGTTTCTTCTCCGGACCTGTCCGCCTTATTCTTCTTGGGGTCCTGCGCATCTATAAGATAATAGGCATCATTGTGCAGAGCTCTGCTCACAATGAATGGCCCCTCCCATGGAGGAGTTAACTTATGCCGGCCTTCTGTTCCTTGCTTTAGCCGGAGTACTAGATCTCCCTCTTGAAATCTCCTTGGATTTACCTTCTGCGCATGATAGCGTCTGAGGTTCTGCTGATATACTGCTGTTCTTGACAGAGTTATTTCCCTTGCTTCCTCTAGCAGATCAACATCATTTTCTCTGGCTTCTTTAGCCTCTTCCTCAGTATATAGCACTATTCTTGGTGCATCATGTATTACATCTGTTGGAAGCACAGCTTCTGCTCCATACACCAGGAAAAATGGTGTGTAGCCTGTTGATCTATTCGGAGTTGTTCTTAAACTCCACAGCACTGCTGGCAGCTCATCTAGCCAACATCCCGGAGTTTTCTCCAGGGGCTCTATCAGCCGGGGTTTTATGCCGGATAATACTAGCCCATTCGATCTCTCTACTTGGCCATTGGCACAAGGGTGGGCAACCGACGCAACGTCCAGCCGGATTCCCACTTCCTCACAAAATCTGGCAAATGGCCCTTGGGCAAAGTTTGACCCATTGTCAGTGATGATGCTATGAGGAACACCATATCTCAAGATTATATCCTTTAAGAATTTCACTGCTGTGTGACCATCACACTTGCTTATGGGCTTCACTTCAATCCACTTGGTGAACTTGTCCACCATGACCAGGATATGGGTCATTTTCCCTCTGGCCGGCTTAAAAGCCCCGACCATATCCAGGCCCCAAACAGCAAAGGGCCAGGTTATTGGGATAGTTTTCAGGGCAGATGCCGGCTGATGAATCTGGTGGGCATATCTTTGACACCCATTACATTTCCGGACCAAGTTTTCTGCCTCTTGCAGTGCCGTTGGCCAATAGAAGCCATGCCGGAATACCTTTGCCACCAATGCCCTGGACGAAGCATGGTGACCACACTCCCCCTGGTGAATTTCCCGGAGCATCTCCAGACCCTCCGCAGATTCGACACATCTCTGCAATACTCCGGTGGTACTTCTCTTGTATATTTCTTTGTTGATGATGGTATACGCTTTGGATCTCCTTATAACCCGGCGGGCCTCGGTTTCATCCGCCGGCACTTGACCATCCACCATGAAGTTCATGATAGGACGTGCCCATGAGGGCACTTCCCTGACAGTGAACACTGCCTGATCTATTTCCATCATTTCGACCGACACATAATCGATCTCCATGGGCTGCGAAGTCCCCGGGACTGAAGAATCAGTCCCCGGGTATGCCGGAGCAGTCCCCGGGTATACCGGCACAACCTCTTGGCACATTTTACCCTTGCCTTTAGTTTTGCTCCGGAATACTGTACTAACAGCATATGCCGGCCCAGTCCCCGGGACTGAGGAAACAGTCCCCGGGTTATCCGTCCTGGCTCCGGCATCTATCTCCATTGGAACTGCTTCGTCTGGACCTGGCGGGACATAAATGGAGGATGACTCCGGCGAGGGTTTGATCGATGGCTTCCTCAGATGCTCCAGCGAAATGCCGGGCGGGATTGAATCTCGGGAAGACCCCAGCTTGGATAATGCATCGGCTGCATCGTTCTGAGCCCGGAGAACGTGCCGGAACTCACAACCTTCAAAGTAACCACTTAACTGCTGCACTAGGAAACGGTATGATGCCATGTTAGCATCATGCGCGTCCCATATGCCGGAACACTGCTGAATCACTAAGTCAGAATCCCGAAGCACATAATCCGGCGAATTCCTATGTCCTTAGACACCTTCAGGCCATGCACAAGTGCCTCATATTCCGCCACATTATTTGATGCTGCAAAGTGAATCTGCAGGACGTATCTCAGCTGGTCATTCTTTGGTGAACTGAGAACTATGCCGGCACCCAAGCCATGGATTGTCTTGGACCCATCGAAATGCATCCTCCAATAATTGGCATCTGGCAATGGTGGCTCATACTGTATCTCGGCCCAGTCAATAAAGAAATCAGCCAAGACCTGGGACTTGATTGTATCCCTCTTATCGTACTGCGGTGTATATGGTGAAAGCTCTATTGCCCACTTTGCTATCCGGCCGCTGGCATCTTTGTTGCCTATAATTTCCGAGATAGGGGCCTCGGCCACTACCCGGATTGGATGCTCTTGGAAGTAATGCTTGAGCTTCTTGGCCGCCATATAGACACCATAGGTCATCTTCTGATAGTGGGGGTAGTTTTGCTTTGAGGTGGAGAGGACTTCACTCAGATAATATACCGGCCGCTGCACGGTTTTGCCTCCTTCCTCTCGCTCTACTACCACCACAGCACTGACAACTCGGTTGGTTGCCGCTATATAGAGCAACATTGGCTCCCGGGGCATCGGAGACGCTAATACCGGCGCTGTTGACAACAACTGTTTCAATTCTTGAAAGCTGCATCTGCTTGCGTTGTCCAGACAAATGTGTCGGACTTTTTCATCAACTGATATAACGGCAGAGCTTTCTCTCCCAGCCGGCTTATGAAGCGGCTCAGGGATGCGAGGCACCCAGTGAACTTCTGTACTTCCCTCAAATCTGTCGGCGGCTTCATCCTTTCTATGGCACGAATCTTGCCGGGATTCACCTCAATACCCCGGCTGGAAACAAGGAAACCGAGCAACTTGCCCGCCGGCACACCAAAGGTGCACTTAGCCGGATTCAACTTCATCCGGAATCTCCTCAGGTTCCCAAAGGTTTCCCGGAGATCATCTATGAGAGTCTTGCTCTCCTTGGTTTTTATGACGATATCATCGACATATACCTGCACATTTTTATCTATCTGATCGTGCAAACACTTTTGCATACACCTTTGGTAAGTTGCGCCGGCATTTCTTAAACCGAACGGCATAGTGAGATAGCAATAAGCCCCGTACGGGGTAATAAAGGATGTCTTTATTTGATCTGGCTCAACAAGGGGATCTGGTGGAAACCAGAATAGGCATCTACAAATGATAACAGTTCACATCCGGCTGTGGAATCAATCACTTGATCGATCCGAGGGAGCGGGAATGGATCTTTAGGACATGCCTTATTCAAGTTGGTGTAATCAACACACATCCGCCATACTTTCACTATGGCGGGCTCGTCTTTCTTCTTTTCCACCAAAACCGGATTAGACACCCAATCCGGATGAAGTACTTCCTTGATAAAGCCAGAGGCTAAGAGCCTGGCCACTTCCTCCCATATGGCTTTCCTTCTATCGCCGGCATTCCGCCGGAGCGGCTGCTTCACTGGCTTAGCATCGGGTCTCACGTGCAATGCGTGCTCAGCCAGCTCCCTCGGCACACCTTGCAGGTCCGAAGTAGACCATGCAAAGATATCCCGATTCTCACGGAGGAAGCTGATGAGCTCGCTTTCCTATTTGGGATCCAAACTTGCCCCAACCAGGGCATGGCGCTCCGGGAAAGCTTCATCCAGAGGCACCTTTTTGACTTCCTTACTCACTTGAAAAGAAACGCTGCCACCGGGATTTGTCATGCCCGGCATAGATTTGCCGGCCACGACCGTCTCAGCAATCTCCACTGCTCGCTTGAGCCTCTTCCTCTCCTCTGCAATGATCAGAGTCTCGGCCAGATTGGATCCGGCGGTGGCACATGCCATCGAACGCTTGTAATCACCAATGATGGTGATCACTCCTTTGGGTCCCGGCATCTTCATCTTCAGATACGCCACATGCGTAGAGGCCATGAATTTTGCCAGTGCCGGTCTACCCAGCAAAGCATGGTAGGGGCTCTCCAGATCAACCACCTCGAACATGAGGTTTTCCACCCTGCAGTTATCCCGGCTGCCAAACATCACATCCATCCGGATCTTGCCCATCGGCGCACACGAAAGTCCCGGCACAATGCCGTGGAACGTGGTCTTGCTCGGTTCCAGCATATTTTCCTTGATTCCCAGCTTCTCCATCGTATCCCGATACATGATGTTGATGCTGCTTCCATTATCAATGAGGACCTTGCTGAATCTTACGTTATTAGCCGGCCCGACGAATGTCGGATCCATCACCAGAGCATATCCGCCGGGATTTGGCATGATCCGGGGATGATCTGCCCTGTCCCAACCAACAGCCTGGTCAGACCAGTACATCAGCTTTGGCACAGCCGACATAACGGCATTCACCTCCAGACACCGCCGGTACAAGCTCTGCTTGTCTGTTCTCTCGGTCTCAAAGACCATATAGCTCTGATCATACTCCTTGTACTCATTCCGGCCCGCTCCTGGGCCTCCGGCGTTATATTCCGGATTATAGCTCTGGTCAACTTGATTTACGCCGGCATTTCCGGCGTTGCTCTGATTCCCGGGATTAACCGGCCTAGGTGGGACTGCAATCGTATTGGCACCTGTCAACGGCGATGGAGCTGCCGGGACAGAGGGTCTAGCCGGTCCCCAGGGACCTGCACGACCTGCTAATATGTCGTCCAGCCACGAACAGTTCCTTGTCAAATGGTTTGCCGGCTTTCCCGGCTGGAATGTGTGGAACACACAAGGCTTGTCCATGGCAAGACCCACAGTATACTTCGGCCACTGCTTCTTCTGGCCGGCGGCTCCGCCGGCATTCTTGTTGGTCCAGACATTCTTCTTCTGGAACGGCTGTGCTTGCTGCTGCGGCTGCTGCTGAGGCTGCTGATAGCCTCATATCTCGGACGCTGGCTACTGCCGGCGCCCCCTTGCTCTTCCTCCACAGCTGCAACTTGTGCTGCCCCATACCGGTGATCCGGCCTTTCATCTCTTCTCTTGTTCCGGTTATCAGTGCGATAATATTGCCCTGATCTCCCGGCATTGCTGGTGTTCCCCTGGGTTTGCCCCTGTCCTTGTGAATCGAGACTGGGCTGCATGGGATCTCCCAGAGCATAACTATCAGCGATCTTGATTGTTTCGGCCAGCGTGGCCGGCATTTGCCTCTGAAGCTTTTGCCACAGCATGGTGCCATGCCGGCACCCATGAGCGAACCACATGATGGCCTGCTGCTCATTGATTCCTTCGCAGGAATTGCGCAACGTGCACCACCTGGTCAGATAGTCACGGTCAGTCTCATTCACTCCTTGCCGGCAGTTAGCCAGCTGCTGCGGACGGTTGGGCCTCTTGTATGTACTGGTAAAGTTCGACACAAACTGCTCTTCGAAATCAATCCAGCCGTTGATACTCCCGGCCGGCAAATTATTCAGCCATATCCTGGCTGGACCTTCCAACATCTGCGGCACATATCGTACCGCCCATCTGAGGTTTCCTCCGGCGATGTTCACCGCTGTGGAGTAATCCTCCAACCAATCTTCCGGCTTCGTACTGCCATTATATGTCCTCGCGCCACGCGCGAGCTGGAAGAAGTAAGGCACCGGCTCCCCCATAATCCGGGGTCCGAAACACATAGGGCCCGGAGCTCCTTGTCTCTCCACCAACTCTGATTGGTGGATCTTGTCCAGCTTGAAACGTGCATCATTGGCTTCCAAGGACCGAGGTCCAAGCCGGGATGCTATTGGGCCTGCGATCATCTGCTGCTGCTGCTCCGGCTGATGCTGCTCACTATGCCGGCCTTGCTGGTGCTGCTGCTGATATCCCGCCCTGGCAAGGGCGGAATTGCCGTCATCCTCTCGATGTCCCGGATGGCCTGCACCCTGCTGCTGCGCTGCACCTCCGGCGCCCTATTGCTGACGCCGGGCTGCACTGTTACTCCGGCCACCACCGGCCGCGCCTGCTTCATGCCCGGCCGGCACACTCTGGCCGGGCTTCTTGCTGCCGACATACTTGTCAGCTTGGCCGACATTCTTCTGCACCATCGCCTGCTTTCCGGCGGCAGCCGGATCGTACACCTGGATCTGCTTGTCCCGGCGGCCAGAGGTCACACTTCCGGCACGCCGGGCGCTAGGATGCGGGGACGAGGCTTGGCCCCTCGACCTCGCGCCGGCACCTCCCGCCGACACAATGTACTGAGACGCCCCGGCACCCGGGTTTGCCTTCTTAAAGGCCTCCTGCTGCTTTGTAGCTTCAGACAAAAGTTGGTTAAGCCGGGCTTGCTGCTCACGCAGTGCTTCGCCGGATAAACAAGATAAATCCTTAGCTACCTCGGCCGCCGCTCTAAGGTTCTTTACTGGCGAACTATAGACTACCTTAGGCACAGTACTAGTTGCGGTATGACTCTTATCTCTAGCATCTTTTCCTATCTCAGCATTAAGATTTCTGCCTCTAGTTCTAACCTCTTCTATCCGGCTAGGCCGGATTACTACAGGAGTAAAACCATGGGCTGCCTCATACTCACGGAGTTGCCGGTTAAACCGTTCGCGCTCCTGGTTCATGGCCAGGGCCTCGTCGACGAGGGCCTGACGAGATCCCTCCAGGACCTCCCTTGTCTGCTCCGGATCAACGCCGGATCGCACCGGCTGAGAAGCCGGTCGATGATGGGAAGAAGAACCTCGCCCCTAGCCGGCACACCGGAAGTGCCGGCCAGGTTCTCCGCACGCTCCAACGGAGGACGCGCCGACCTTTGACCTTCGGCGGCTCCGGAGGAGAAGCTCCGGCCGCTGCTGCTTTGCCGGCATCTTCCGCCGGGGCACGGATGTGCCGGCCATCATCACCTCAGCCGGCTCTACTGAGCGAGCGCTACGCCCAGCGTGAGCCAGCCGATGTGACGGAGGATCCGACGCCACCAGCACCTCCTTCCTGCAAATCTCTCAGTCCCCACGTACACCTCGTGGGAACCGAAAGACATAATCCGGCCATCCCTGGGGAACGGCCGGCCACCGAGACAACCGGCGTTGTCACTGACGAAACTGAGCGAGCCTAGCCTCTGGACGAGGCCAGAGACCACGCGCACTCCCGAAGCTGCTATCACAGACCCCGTCCGAATGAACACTCCGCCCAGCATATCGATCTGCCCCACGGTGGGCGCCAAATGTCGTCGTGGTGAAACAACATATGCCATAGGATGGCTTAAATGGGGGCCGAACTAGATGCTGGAGGATTCGGGAGAGGGGAACGAGCTAAAAAGCACGACAGAAAGAGGCACTGATCTACCCAGGTTCGGGGCTCTCGTAAGGAGATAACACCCCTACTCCTGCTCTACTGATTGTATATTTGGGTCGATGTAGTACACAACAATGGTGCTTCCAAGCTCTCTGCTAGAGAAGGAAGATGAACTGCTAAGTGTAGGAACACAGAGTGACCAACCAACCTTCAACCCTTTGCTAGAACTCCCTGTGCCACCTTATATAGTGGTGGCCAGGGTTACAACGGTCATAGAAGACCAGGAGACACCAACTACACTCCAAACAGGACTTGCTGTCGAGGGCAGACGCCCACGACTTTCTCCCTGATTGCTCTCGATGGGACTCCCCTTGCTGTACCTTGTACTCTTGACTGTGGCCTTACCTCTGTGCGGTAAGCTCGTACTTGTGCACAGTGAGGGTAGGTAACCTCCACTGTGCACCCTGCCATCTTACTCTGCTACCATGCTTGGATGTTTTCTTCCTTGATTGTAGGGATGTGACACCTTGGTTGACTTAAGTATCCCGGATATGACCGTTGGCCATACCCAGGACTTATATGCCGGACCAACGACCTACGAGGGTCGGGTAATCCGGCCTCCCCTGCTCCTGCACAACACACCAAATGGTTAGGCCGGCATATCTAAGTATATGCCGGCACACATATACCAGTATTCCGGCTATACCGGCATATCCAAGTATTAGCCGGGATACACACATATGCCGGCCTGGCCGATGCTCTTATATTCCGGCCAGGCCCTTCCTTGATAACCCGGCATAAAGTCAACCATAGACCTTGTGTCTTTCTAGTCTCTTGACCCTACCGGGGGTCATCCCCCGACACTTGCTATGTCTAATAGCATAACTTCGCTTTCGTTGATTGATGATTGACAGGTCAGTGACCTCTGCTTGTAATTTGCTTCTTGCTCTTTTAAGAGCTTGCTATATTACTTTTGAGTCGTAGAGTCACTGTTGTGTTACTGATTCCCTCACTATAAGGCTCTCGAGCTCTCGGTTAGGCTTATGTCAGATGAAAGTCTGGATTTGTCTAGCCTTGATCCCGGGGGTCCCCATAGGCTTTGGTATCAGAGCAGGACCGTCTGTAGGAAAACCTTGCTATTGGTCGGTGTTGAGTCTAGTGTTTGTGAAAACTATTTCAAAGCTAAAAAAATATCTGTGAAAACTCTAAGTAGGCTTCTTTTTACTCCTTATCTGGTATCACTCTAATTCTGAGTCACCGTACCTCAAGTTGATTTGAAAATTTTGGCTATCTTCTCCCATCTTTCAAAATCTAGGTGCCTTTCTGGCAGGTTGCTTTAACCATTTGACCTAGGGTTGAGTTCTCTAGAGTTTGTTGTGTGTTCTTTGCTCCGTCTTTCTCTTATTTCAGTTGAGAGATCTCTTTCCATCATGATCTCTCTACTTTGTGGATTCCAACTCATGATCTTTGTTCTAGGCTTTGAGGTTTCCTTTCGCCTTGTATGCCTCCTTCTTTGTTTGCCTACTTCAGAATCCTTACCTTGTTCTGGAAGCTACCTTTTTGACTACTACATCATAGTGTTCTTTGTGTCACTCAATTAGTAGTTACTCCTTTCTCTTTGTTCTAACCCTTGGACTTGAACCGAAGGTCCCAGATTGTGCTGGATTCCAGTACATGAAGCTGGCCTTTAACCCAAGATGCATTCCGTTGAACCCTTCATGTTAATGAGCCTACATTAACTCAAACTGTCTAATTCCAAGCTTGTGGTTGTTGTCGTGATTGAATCGCAGCAATAAGGGACTTCCCCTATCACTAGCTATGGCAGAGGTTCTACCATGGAACCAAATGGATCACAATAAGAGTGCTTCTTGTGAGTCCCACATCTATGTTCATGACTCTGCTGCACCTTCCTATCAGCATTGGTTCTCAGAAGATTGTTAACTTATGCATCTACAACCCAGGATCCTCCTGAAGGTCTTCCTCCTCTTTAGTTTCTTTCCAACCTTTGTCTGCTAGTTAGCAGCCAAGTTGTAATTGTGCATTGGATTCTTCCTATGTATTATACTATTGTGGTTCATCAAGATATTTCTCTTCGAAATGTCTGGAGAAACAAACTCCCGTACCTCGTCCATTTCTATGACCAGGTCAGTGTTGTACTCCGTAGAGTGTGAGGTATGCAAACCTTATGTTCTATTCTACCTTAGAGTATCACACTCTTTTACACAAAATGGTCGTGCAGAGTCTCATGGCCTTATTCATGAAGTGATGCTCTTACACATCTTTACTCACCCTTTCTCTGAGTTGTTCGTGCTTGGAATGTTGGGTATGCATATTGATGTGGCCATCTCAGATTCTTAGCAATTCTTAATGCTTCCAATCTAAAGGACATTTGCATCATTCCTAGCTTGATTGGTTACCCGATCACTAAGCAAAGTTTGATTGTGTTCCCAAGTCCATAATTCAGGCACACCATCTTCGGTCAAAGAGTTAGGTTCGTACCAAAGCTCTTAAAGGCCAAATCGTTTTGCCTTAAAATTCAAATTCCCTCTCAAACTAAGTGACATATCGGTGGTTCGTGATATTCTAGATGTCCTTCTAGAAGTATCGCCATGTTGCCACATGACCGTTTTGTCAAGTTCATGAGTAAGATGGTTCTCTGAATCACATCTTTCTCTAAGAATCTATGCTGGATACCCTAGACTAGTTGGTTGAGCTTAATCAACAACTTGGAGATTTGAAAGACAAAAGCTCAATGCAAAGTTATTCCTTTTTACAGGGATTTTCTAGCTTGTCTGTGTTGAAGCAAGATAGTGTCTCCTCTTTGGATATGTTATCTTCCCACCTTTGATTTGAGATTGGGCTATCGTCAAATCAAACTCAGTCCCAAGGACTATCTTCATGATGTTTCTACTTGTGGTGTTTCACTATAGTACATCTTCACGCCTTTGGTCTGACCAATACTTTTGCCTTGTTCATACAACATATGAGTCATCTTATTGGAGTATTTTGATTAGCTTGTTGTTGAGCCCATCGATGACATTCTTATCTTCTCCATGTTTGGGTAAATTCATATTGAACATTTGGCACTAATGTTGGAAACTTTTGAGAACCAACTTCGTGTCATCGCGAAGTATGTGTTCTGGTTGTTGGAAGAGTCTTTCTCTCATTCACGTGCACTTGTTGAAAGATGTTGCCGTGGATGATCTTTGATACTTTGCTAGTCAGCGTTGCTTCCTTCCCTTTGTCTATACCCGAAGTTTTGATCATCTCACACATTGTGTGAATTCGTCAGCCACATGAGGACCCCAAACTTTTAACTTATGTTTGTAAGCAGTCTCTTCATGCCAAAGAGTTGGATCCCAAGAAAGATATTATCCTCCGTTGTTTCTCTGAATCTCTGTTGTCTACTCGTCCCGGTGGTGTGAAGTGAATCATAATCTCTGGCAAAGATTTTGATAGACCTCGATGAATAAAGAGGTTCCTTCATATCTACAACTATGTCAAAGAGCTACTATAATTCTGAAATCAAAAGTTCTCTAGTTGCATGACTCAAGTGTGTTTATACGAGTCGCTCATCTTTTAAGGAGTGCCTCTTCATGGTACCAAAGGCAATTTAACTCCTCGCTACCTTGTCCCTTCCTATGTTGTCAAGCGTGGAACCATTGCCTACCAAAACTGGAACTTCTTCAATTTCCCCCGTCTCCCTTGACGTGTTTCATGCTCGTCATCTCAATAGATGTTTACGAACATTTCTTCCATGAGTTGACCATGAGATACTCGATCTTTGAGAAGATCCATCATTCCAGAGTTATTCTCTCTCTGCTTCAGTGCAGTTGAGCAACAGTCTTGAAGGAAGGAAATGAAACTTCAAGGTGACGTGGATCAATCAATTCAACAACGAAGATCATCGTGGGATAAAAATATTATTGAAGACTACTGTGCCCTTGTTCTCTTCTCTCTTGTACTACCCTACGAATCTCGGGACGAGATTCTTGTAAGGGGGATAGATCTATAACATCCCTGTTTTAGCTAATCCATATTAGGAGTTGTTTGTGCATCATGAGCATCATATATTTTCCTAAAAAAATGCACAAAATAAATAAGTTTGAAAATCCTAATGTGAACAAATCTCTCTATGTTTTGAAATGCTCTCAAAATTTTCAAATAGATTGCAAACAAAAACTTGTGGAGTTTCTTTTTGCAAAGAAGGTACCTGGTTACTTTCAATATTCTTTTCATAATGTTTTTGAAACTCTAAATATTTCAAACAGCAACTAAGTTTGCAAGTTTTAGAAAATGGAGGAGAGAAAATGGTTTGTAAAAAAAGAAAATAGTTTTTCTTCTCTCTGCTTTGTTCTTGACCGAAACGCAACCCAATTTTGGCCGAAGAGAAGCCCAGCCTATTTTCTCCTCTCTCTTCTTCCTCCAGCGGCAAGCAGCTGCCTGGCAGCGCGCTTGTCATCGGTCTCCCGCTGCGATGCCCGCCCTTGCCGCCGCCTCACGCGAGGATAAGACCCTGCAAAGCCCTCTCGTTCCCCCTCACTTTCCCCCTCCTTATTCTTCAAAAAGGCAAGTGACACACATTCTTCTACCTATTTTTATTATGCATTAGTGATTTTCAGGAGTATGCATGATAGGTGAATATTCAATTGTTTACAAAGTGCTAGATCCTAATAGTGAGTAGCTATCCCTGAACCCCACCTGGTAGGATGCTAAATATCTGAATATTGATGCTATGCTTTGATCATATGAAAAGTTGTTTTGTGAATAAAATTAACAACTTCAACTAAAATGAACTACCTGGGTGGATGGGTTTGTGATGGAAAGTGAAGTAGGTGGGTCCTAGGGCACATGCTTGTACAGATGTGTAGCTCAAGATACTGCTCGGGACTGCCACTCAGGATTCAAGAGATTAATATGGCTTCCATGATTAAAGTACTTTCATTGCAGCCTTATGACAATATGTGCTCTGTCTTGATTGAGTAGGATTAAGGGTTCAACCATGGGTACTGACAGAGGGTGGTAGCATAATATAGGGGGCATGGTCAGATCCGTTTGGTTGAATGCTTTTTCTGAAAGGTCTTGTCTCATTTTATGTATGGGCATAAAATGAGTCTTAAGGTGAAAGTGCACAACCCTTGCAAGGTGTTAAAATCTAATCGATTAGCTGCGTTCTTAGAATGGACAATTGAGTCTCTAGCCATGGAATGATCAGAAGAATCTCATCACCATTTCTAAATGCTTTAAAACTTGACTAGCAACAATCAGGAGAAGGCTCAGGGCCATACACTCCGAGGGGTGGTGGTTTCTGTACATCAAAACTAAGTTGAGTTTCGCCCAGAAACTGCATACCGGCTAGTATGTAATGTATGGGGGTTATCTTGACCCTTATAAATTTAAATTTTGAAAGAAAGTTTTGTAAAGATGGTAGGATAAAATTGGCTTTCTGCAAATTAGCCTTTGAGATCCACAAGCCAGATGTCATATAGAATAGTCTTTTTCACAAATGCCACCAAATATGTGTCATTTTCCAATACATTGTTGTACTGACCCCTCTGGGGCTGCATATTCAAACGTGCAGGTTTTTATTCGAATAAGGAACCAGGAGTAGGATCTCGAGCTTACATTCCAACATGGCCGCCTGTGGCACTTGATGAAGATGGAGGCTCATTGCAACTATGCTTTATGCTGTGTACTCATAAGGTTGAAGACCTATGTAACTGGATTTACGTTGTAATATTGATGCTATTGTAATGAATACTATATTTTGTACTGTGGTGCTATCTACTGATCCAGGGAATGGCACAGATACATAGGAGTTCTGCCTTTGATAAAGGTAGGGCGCTACAGAATGGTATCAGAGCATAGTGTTGCCTGTAGGATCGAGACCCTAGGTTTGGAATAGACTAGGAAGCCCTAGAAATTCTTTCCTCTACAAGAAAAATCTTCTTTTCTGTTTTCTAAACAAAATTTATCTACTTCTTAGCTTGAATCTCTCTCTTAAAGCCTTATCACATTCATTTGTTTTACACAACTTTTCTTTCTATTTTAGATGACCAACCTCATCGAATCCCTCAAGAAAGGACCAGTGATGATCATGACTCTGAAGTGTGAGACTGAAATTCCCAAAGCACTGAAGAACCTCATGTTAAGCATGGGAATGCAAGGAGAAGCTATTTACAAAGGATTCCCCGTGATTGATGAAGGTCAAGAATATTGGTGGGTACAACTCCACCTATACAAAGATAAAGAAGATGACCACAAGAAGATGGGACTTTGGATGTTTACCAACTCTGAGATGCATACATCATTTCTAGAATCCGCAAGATGTGCTGCTTGGTCAGCTATAAAGGAACTTGGAGAAAGACTCAAGTAGAGACTTCACAATACTCAGCAGGACCTCAAGGAAGAAAAGGAGGATAATACTGCATTGAAGGAAGCCATAAGACAACTACAAGGTGACATGGAACAATTGGTATCTGAACTAAGTGTTCAAGGAGACCTCATCACAACCAACGATGAACAGATTGCAGACTTGAAGAAGCAGCTGGACAAGAACAATGGATCAGTATGAAAGATAACCAAGAAGTCTTAGTTGGACCTCCATTTAGGAATTTTAATAAGAGACGATGTGTAATAAACGTTTATGGTCATACTGAATTGTGGATGATCGTACCTTTACGTGTGATTTTAGAACTAGTTTGCTTGATGTGATGAATGCTTGTTAGATATTGTTTGCGCAGCAGATCAAGAGAATTCATCTTGCAAACAATCTGCTATGTTTGGGTAGGAATTTTCTTTAGACTTCTTCTATCTATCTCTCATCTATGCTAAGACCTAAACTATCCTAAAACCCAAACCAAAGTATTCTCAATAACAGAACAACCACAATAACCCTCAGATAGAGATAAAGATACAAAGAACAACAATAAGGTATTGTATTTCAATTACAAGGAACTAGGATATTACTCATCCAAATGTCCGGAAGGAAACAATAGAGCAAACACACAAGGTAGCATGAAGAAGGACCTCAATATTATCACTTGTATCAAGTACAATCAAAAGGGACACTACGCAAGAAGATGCACAAAGGAAGATACTCCAAGACTTCAGTGAGATAAAATAATGGAATGACACCACAAATACAAGAAGAAGACACCACAAGGTGTAACTAACAAGGAAGTAATGGTATTCAACTACTACCTGCAATAGGAATGGAAAGGACACTAACTTAATGGAATGGATCTCATTCTCCCTATGAGATGGCAAACTTAAGAATCTGCAATTAAGGATCATTGTCATTAGTTTTGTCGCAAACCCCTAGCTAGGAACGATAGACTTTGTTTTCAAAATTCAAAAAAAATGAGGTTTGGAATGTGGTTCCATTTTCAAGAAAACTTTTGTCAAACCAGTGAGGTTGACCAAGAGTTAGAATACGAGGTTTAATAAACCATGTGTGAAGTAATGATTTGGGTGTAGAATGGATTGATCACCATTCTTACTACTCTTATTATTCACTCTCATAATGTTGGCTTTGCAAACCTAGAGAGACATACCTATGAGAAACGACGTTGCTAAGCCTTAATCCTAGGAAGATAGCATGTTATATCCCTTATAGTAGGCAAGTGCTGCCCAAAATGTAGGAAAACGGTGAAGATGAACCTCCAGCTTTCTATGGAAGAAGACTCAAAATGGAAGACGTACATCAACCAGAAAGGAAGGAACACTGAGATAGAAAGATATCACATGTAAGATTACAAGAACAGAATGGTACCCCCGATAATAGAATGGTATCTCAAAGGAAGAAATCCCACTAACATGGAAGGTTACTAGAATGAAATAGAATGGTATTATAAGGAAGTAACCATAAGATGAAGAACCTTCAAGGATGTCGCCTAAGAAAGATGAAGACCAAGCTGACGAATCTTCTGATTGACCTAAAGAGTGACTCTTCAGTGTCCAAAATAGTTCAACAGAACCGAAGAGTGACTCCTCAGTGCCCAAAGTAGTTCAACAACTACCCTGTTGGATAGAAGCTCTACAAGGGAGCAAGGTATTACCAAGCAACCCTAAGGAAGGTTGGTGCCCAGATTTGTGAATAGACACCCACCTATGGGAAATGAAGAAAAAGACTATCTATGGGTTCAAAGGATGACCCAATGCCAAGTCAAGACCAAGGTGTTTTCTGATTGAACCCAAGGACCAGGGCCGTCTCCAGAAATTGGGGGCCCTGGTGCAACTTTTAAAATGGGGCTCTAATTTTTTTCAATCAATAACTAGTAAAACAAAATCATATGTTTACACAAAAAAATTCAACACCTGATTGACACTTTATTTTTCTCAGATTCATCTAGTTTCACAAATTAATAAACTAATAAATAATTGAAACAATTCACAATGACTACTTCAATAGATGGACTGATCAACAGAGTTGCAGCGACCATAACTACGGTTGTACGTGATCGGCTAACCGCCGGTCGGCAGGCTTGTTGGGCGAACCGTAAATCACAGATCAATGGAGTCTTGACGGGCCATTGGCAGAGCTGTTGGGGGATCGACATGCTCATGAAGAATATCTGAAAACACGGATGTCGCGTCTCTCAGTCCTTGACCGTCGGCGGTGGAATGCGACTACGCGAGCGTCGAGCGAAACGCGAGTTCTTGATCGAGGTCGAGACAGATTGATTGGAATTGAGATTGTAGCCTGTTATCTTTTCACGGAAGCGATCATGCATCTTGGGCTGTGCTGTGCTGGAGTTTGCCTATTGGTGCTGTACCGGTGGGCTTAGCCGCAGAAGCCATGTGGGCCTGCCCGCTGGAATGAGAACACAATAGCAAATTCTTTGCAACGAACGTACAAGAAATACATATATCTACGTACTGGCAGCAGGATTCTGGGGGCCTCGGGAAATCGGGGGCCCTGTTCGGTCGAGGACCTCGAACATGCTCATCGACGGCCCTGCCAAGGACCTAGACTACCCACAAAAGTTTCTTTTAAGGGTGGTAACCACCTAGGTAACCCAAAACCTAACTTTCTTTCTAGCCTCTCCAATCTCAGGGACAAGATTTCTTTTAAGGGTGATAGTCTGTTGTGGGGACCCCGGTTTACCATCCGGAATTCCCGTTATGCATACAATTTATGATCCCAGGAAGACCGTCATGAATCCACATAACAGAGTTGGCATTACAGAGTACATCATCCATTACATAAATAAGTCGCAAAGTCTTACATGGCCACTTGGCCGAATTCAAATGCCACGCAGGGCAAGTTCACTAAGCAGTGCAGCGGATACTTGGTAGCCCGTGTCATGCCTCTACCCTACAGGCGACTGACCGGGAGACGGATCCTAGTTCGCACCGGTGTCGTCGAACTCCTCACCATCATCTTCGTAGTCTTCAAAATCTGGCCAAGTTAATAGCCAGGGACAAAGCCGTGAGTACATTTTGGAATTGTACTCGCAAACCACCTAAGAGGGGAACAAGATTGCATGCTATTTGGCTGTAGCAAGATAAGTTGGTCTGAGGCTAGTGTTCAATCCTAACTATAGTTTCTCGTGTCGATATAGCATGTCATACGACATCTCTATATCCTTATTAAAGAAGAGTTTTTGGTAAAGCATCTTTAGAAAAGCTCTAGGAAAGGGGGAACTCGTTTTCAAGAGAAGGGCCGGGGTCAATCAAACATGACCACCATTCTTATTAATCTCGGTCAATCGCACATGACCACCTTCAACCTTCGGCAGTACCCTGCAAGTACTCCAAATCACCTCCGTGCCACGACAGTACCCTCCGAGTACTCCGAGCCGGCACCAATTTCCTTCTTTCCCGAAAACACTTTTTGTAAAACCAAAACTTGACATTGGGTTAGGCAACAGCCAGTTCAACCGTCCATATCCGAGGACTCGGCTATTCGAATAGTTTTACACTCTGCAGAGGTTGTACACTTTACCCACACCATCCGATAAATCCGCCGGGATACCACCACGGACCGTCATACACAAGTATGCGGGGTTCGGATAATCGATCATAGCCTTCCATCTATCCACCTTAATACGGGCGCCTACCCTGTGGAGTATACATCCCCAGCAAACCCTGGCCGTCTACCTCTGCCGAGCGTAGTTCCAGTGCCACGGCGAGAGAAACCCAAGTGTCCTCCGACCGGATAAATCCCAATGGATCCCGATTTACTATTGCCCATGATCTGGCGGCAATCCGGATTCCAGGGTCCTACAAACCCTTATATAGTGCGAGGCTCCCCGCACTAAGGCAGATAAACTTCGAACTAAGCCCCGTCCCATACCGGGGTAATGTGGTTGCACGGATTAAATTGCCCCGGGTGAATACATAATCACCAATGTCTTTTCTTAGAAAACCACCAACTTCTTTCCTTTCGGAAACCATTTTTCCCTTTGTCCCAAAAATCCTTTGGAAAACATTTCAGTGGAGTAGATACTACTCCAAGGTTTTCGAAAACTCTTTTGAAATCTTTTCCCAGAGTGCTTCCCCATCCTAGAGTTTTTGGCTCCACTAGAAGTTTCCCAACGGCTTTGCTGCTAATCAACAAGCCACTATTTGTAAGGGTAAAGAATAGGTGTTCAACGGGGTCATCTCGAAGGATGATAATAAGTGGCTTGTGGAGCTTATGCCAACAACAATTGCTACCAGGAATATAGCAATCTAAAAACATGCACTTTAATATAACAGTAAGAGACATGCAGCAGGTGTAATTAGGATTCAGATATGCATCAAGTTAGGTGCCTTGCCTTGGTTGGCTTGTCCCTGATCTTCTTCTTCCTGGTACTCGTACACTTCACCCTCCTCGGTACACTCCTTGTTCGATTCTATCGTCGGAGAGTAATAACACACAGTAAATATACAAGCATGCATGATTCACACACATTCAGCACACAATACCACATCATCAAAGAATATCAGAAGCAAACAAGTTTAGAAAATAAAACAAGTCTTTATAGGCCTTTAATTAGCAATTAAGCCTATTGGAACTAGGGTTACTTATTTGGTGAGATTATCACATCTAATCAATCAATTCAAGCATGCAGGCAATAAATGAAGTAGTCAGCACCCTCATCTCAAATGCTGGTTGACAATTATCTTAAGAACCTAACAAAGTTGGTTTTACTGAAAAACAAGTGGTGGTTAATTTCTTATGAATTAACCAATAGGAAAATATCACTAGAGTGCTAATTTAATCCTCAGATATTCTCTGTTATTCATAAAAATATGAGATCAAGTGCTCTAGAAAGCTCTTCCAGAACACAATCCAACAAAGTTGGATTCAATACAAAATTCTACGTCTACTGCAAGTGATGATTTTTCTAAGATTAATTAGACACTATGCCATTTTAATTACTACTGCAAGATTACAAGTCCTAAAATAGAAAAACCAGTGATTCAAGCAAGGTATAATGATATGCTAACATTGAAAATTGGTTTCACCCAATTTCAGTACATAAAACTCAATCTAAGGAATTAAGTGTAAAAATAGGCTAATAAAACACCAATAATTATCTTTCTATCTATACTACTCCTAGAGCTATGAGACCTATGCCATCTGAAGGACAATAACTTAACCTACTCATAGCAACTTGAATCACAAAATTTGAACATGCAGGGAATTTTTGGTGGATTTTACAAACTCATAGAATATATGAAAACAAGAAACAGATTTCTGAGAAAAAATAAAAGGACGGGCCGGATCTGATCTGGCGGGCAGTGGCGCACTGGGCCGGCCCAGATCCAGCAAAGGGGAGGCGCGGGCGGCAGTGTTTGAACCTGCCGGCGGGTCCACGCTGTCAGCGGCCCGGGCGGGCGAAGCGGTACCGAGCAAGCTCGGCCGTCCGATCAAGTGAGGATCGACGGCCGACGCTTGTCGTCTACGCGGGGGAAGGGAGAAGGCAGCGGAAACCCTAGGGTTTCGCCGTGGTTCAGGGAGGCTCACCGTGGTGCAGCTGGACGGTGGCGAGAGGGTAGGCGACGTCGGCGAGGGCTTCTGGCGGTGGGGGCTCGGCGATGGCGAACTTGGCACAGCTCCTGACGGCGGCGCGGTCGAGATGCTGCAGACGCTCCGGCTCGGCTTGGTGATGGCGTCGGGCTCCCCTGGACTTAGCCAAAACGGAGAGCGGGGTTAAGATGGGGAGAAAGTGAGGTTTCCAGAGGGCATGGTTGAAGAAGAAGAGGGGACACGTCGACATCAACCTTCTACCAAACTCCCGAACGGCGTTTAAGCAAACGCGACCTCTCCCCGGCGAGGGAGAGCCAGGGGCTTCGGCTGGGGCTCAGAGAGGTGCTGTGGGTGAGGTGGAGGGGCGACTGAGGGAAAGAGCGAGAGCGAGAGGGGCACGGGGCCTTTTATTCTGGCGCGGTAGCCTCGGTGGTCGGCAGGAGCGGTCGTGGCGCCCTGGGCGTCTACTGGCTGGGAGGGGCGATGGCATAGCGCGGCGAGGGTGTTGCGTGCGTGGAGCAGGCATTTTGGAGGGACGCGCGCGTCCAGGGGTGCCGAGGCAGTCGTGCCGACCGTTCGGTCACATCTGCGCGTGCAGGTGTTCGACGGCGGGCTAGGGGGTCTAACGGGCGAGAGAGGGAGAGCGACTGCGCCAGTGGGGTAGTGGGGTGCTGCGGAGCTCGAATGCATGAATGAAATCGACCGAAAGGGGGTGTGGGGTAGAGAACGGGGACGTGCCCGTGGTGACATGCTGAGAGCGGGTTGGGGGTGGATTGGTGGCGGTGGTGCACGGGAGGGGTAGCGGGCTCGCCTGGGGACTCCGCGATGTTCAGAGGGAGAGATGTGCTTGGTGGTTTGGTCGGGAGGGCAGAGAGGAGGGGTGGAGATCGAGGTGGCCTGTCTCAGCCTCGGGCTAGAGCAGGTTAGTGGAGAGAGGGGTAGGGCTTACCCCTGAAGCTGGCTGGTGGGGCAAGGGAGTCCTCTAGGTCTGTGTACCCGCATGGTGAATGGGGGAGAGGGGAGAGAAGGGCTGGAGGAGATCTTGGCAAGATTTGGATCATGCATGCTCGGGTCCTCACTCCCTCCTTCTTTTCTTTCAAAATTTTCGAGCTAGGCTAAGGCTGGGTGATGCTAAGTGATAGGCTGGTTAGTTGGTTAGGCCTTGGTGCTAAACCATAGAGAGAAAAAGATCTGGTTCCAATTAAGAACAGGAATGGAAAGAAAAGGAACAAAAATGCTCACATAAAATGATGATGTCAAACAAACAAGGATGGGCTAGGTCTAATCTCCCTAGGTCTGAATGTTATTTGAAAAGTTTGCAAACCAGCACACACACAATGGTTCTTACTTGCAAGAATTTTAAGAATAAATAATTTCAAAATAAGAGATTGGTATGACAACACTCAATTGCACATGAAATCATGCACACACACATGTGAGCTTTCAAACCCTAGCACTATGCACACAAACACACCAAGAATCTTATTTAAAAGTTTTAGTTTCCCCTAAAAATTTTGGTCTTAGCATGTGTTACAAAAATAGGGTGTTAAGCATTGAGTAAATCAGGAAATTCTCGCTGAAGATAGTCTTCATGTTCCCAGGTGGGTTCGTCTTCGGTGTGATTGCTCCACTGAACCTTGTACATGTTGATCTTTCGTCTGCGGGGAGACGGACATCTTTTTCCAAAATTCGGATTGGTCTCTCGCGATAGGTCAAGTCATGATTAAGGTCTATGGTATCTTGATCAATCTCTTTGAAGGTTTCGGGCTTATTGTGGGCTTGGAGGCATTTGCGTAGCTGAGATACGTGAAAGACGTCATGAAACTCAGACAACTTCGGGGGTAGTTCTGGCTTGTAGGACATTTCTCCACGGCGCTCGAGGACCTTGTATGGGCCAATGTAGCGAGGTGCAAGTTTTCCGTTGACATGGAAACGCTGCATACCTTTAAGTGGTGTCACCCGGAGGTAGACAAAATCTCCCGCTTGAAAGGTAAGGGGCCTTCGTTGAGAATCCGCATAACTCTTCTGTCTAGATTGTGCGGCTTTCAAATGGTTGCGGATCAATTGCACTTGCTCTTCGGCTTCTTTGATGACGTCAGGACCAAACACTTGGCTTTCTCCAGTTTTTGACCAGTTGAGAGGGGTTCGGCATTTATGGCCATACAGTGCTTCGAAGGGGGCCATCTATAAACTAGATTGATAGCTATTGTTGTAAGAGAACTCAGCAAATGGCAGGCAATGTTCCCACTTGGCTCCATATGATAGGACACATGCACGGAGCATGTCCTCAAAATATGGTTGACCCTTTCGGTTTGACCTCCCGTTTGCGGATGATAGGCTGTGCTAAAGGAAAGCTTGGTCCCTAAGGCCTCATGTAGGCTATTCCAGAATCATGAAGTAAACTGGGAGCCTCTGTCTGAGACAATCACCTCAGGAACTCCATGGAGGCTGACGATACGGGCAAGATAAAGTTCGGCCAAACGTCTTCCATTGAAGACAGTCTTAACGGGTATGAAGTGAGCTACCTTGGTGAGGCGGTCGATGATTACCCAGATGGAATCGTGACCTCGGTCTAATCTTGGTAAGCCTATGATGAAGTCCATACCAACCTCTTCCCATTTCCACATAGGTATCTTTAAGGGTTGCAGCAGACCCGCGGGCTTTTGGTGCTCAGCCTTGACACGCTGGCAGACATCGCACCGGGCAATATAGAAGGCTATCTCTTGCTTCATTCCATGCCACCAAAACTGCTCTTTCAAGTCTTGGTACATTTTGGTGTCTCCTGGGTGAATTGAGTAGGGAGTATCATGGGCCTCCTTCAAAATGAGCTGCTTCAACTCTTCGATATTTGGGATGCATAGGCGGCCATTATACCATAGCACACCTTGCTGATCAATCGAAAATCCAGGTACTTCCTCTCGTCCCATCCTACGCTTGATTCCCTCAATGCTCTCATGGTCTTTCTGAGCTTCCTTGATTTGATCAAACAGAGTGGGTCGGACTTCAAGGTTAGCTAGGAACCCATGGCTCACTAGCTCTAGTCCAAACCTTTCAAACTCTTCACATAGGGTAGGCTGGTTGGTCTTTAGTAGGGCATTTAGGGAGCAGGGCTCTCGGCTAAGGGCATCGGCGACCACGTTCGCCTTGCCTGGATGATAATGAATGCCTAGATCATAATCCTTGATGAGTTCAATCCACCTACGCTGCCTCATATTCAACTCCTTCTGAGAGAAGATATACTTCAAGCTCTTTTGATCGGTGTAGATCTCACATCGGTTTCCCATAAGATAGTGTCACCAAGTTTTGAGGGCATACATGACGGCAGCAAGTTCCAGATCATGGGTAGGGTAGTTCAGCTCATGCAGGCGCAGTTCACATGATAGGTAAGCAATGACCTTGCCATCTTGCATCAGAACACTCCCAAGTCCAAGCTTGGAGGCATCGCAATAGACGTCAAAGCTTTCGGTGATGTCGGGTATGGTTCAAATAGGAGCTGACACGAGTCTCTTCTTGAGTTCTTGGAAACTTTGCTCACACTTTTCAGTCCACTCGAACTTCTTGTCCTTCTTGAGGAGTTGAGTCATTGGGCGGGCAATGCTGGAAAAACCTTCAACAAACTTTCGGTAATATCTAGCTAATCCGAGGAATGCTCGAACTTCAGTGGGATTGGTTGGGGCCTTCCTTTCTAAGATAGAAGTAATCTTCGATGGGTTAACGGACACTCCCCCGGCTGAAATAACATGTCCCAGAAATCCAACTTCCTTTAGCCAAAATTCACACTTGCTGAACTTGGCGTAAAGCTGGTGTTCCCTCAAGGTTCCCAACACTAGTCGCAGATGCTCTGCGTGCTCTTCCTCAGTCTTGGAATAGACCAAGATGTCGTCAATAAATACCACCACAAACTTGTCAAGGAACTTCATGAACACCTTGTTCATGAGATTCATGAAATAGGCTGGGGCATTGGTCAGGCCAAAGGACATCACGGTGTACTCAAATAAACTGTATCGTGTGGTGAAAGGAGTCTTGGGAATATCGGACTCGCGGACCTTCAACTGATGATATCCAGTGCGGAGATCAATCTTGGAGAACACCTTAGCTCCATTCAGCTGATCCAATAGGTCTTCAATCTTTGGAAGTGGGTACTTATTTTTGATTGTCACCTCGTTCAACTTGCGGTAATCCACACACAGTCGAATGGTACCGTCTCGCTTGTCCAAATAGAATAGGCGATCCCCAAGGTGACGCGCTCGGACAGATAAGACCCTTGCTGAGCATATCAGCGAGCTGCCTCTTTAACTCTTCTAATTCCTGGGGGTTCATGTGGTAGGCTCTTTGCGCTATAGGGGCTGTTCCGGGAATCAAATCAATAATGAACTCAATATCCCGGTCGGGGGGCATACCTGGCAACTCTTCAGGGAAGACATCGGGGTACTCACATACCACCGGAACTTGGTCAAGGGTTGGCCCAGATACAGATTTCTTGTAGTAGGCTTTGCGGGACGGCATGGTTGCAACGTGCTCAACTTGAATACCCTCACTGTTGGTCACGGCTATAGACTTCTTGGCGCAGTCAATGTGTCCCTGATACTTGGACATCCAGTCCATTCCCAGTACCACATCCAAACCCTTCATGCCTAGAATGATTAAGTTGGCTTTGAAAGACACCCCGTGGATATCTACCGGCACATCTATGCAATTCCTCTTGGTTTTCATAACTGACCCGGGAATTTGAACTAGCATGGTCCTAGGCATCATGGTTGACTCTAACTTCCCCTTTGCCACAAGGTTTCCAGTCACGAAGGAATGAGAGGCGCCAGAATCAAATAGCACTCTTGCAGGGATGGAGTTGATGAGAAACGTACCCAGGACAACATCAGGAGCTTCGGCTGCTTCCTCAGCAGTAACATGGTTCAGGCAGCCTCGTGCAGTATTGGCTTGGTTCCTTGAATTCTTCCTAGTGGGTCCACGGCCTTGACCCTGGTTGGGTCTCGGCGCACTGAGGCTCGGTGCAGAGGGCTTCTTCAGAGGGCACTCCTTGGAGAAGTGACCTGGCTGGCCACAAGTGTAGCATCCACTGCCCTGGCTTCGGTTGGTGGGGTTGAATGTGTGGCAGTTACCTCCGGAAGAATTTCCGCCGGTGGGGCGGTTGCTGGAGTATTGACGGTTTGGGTTGTTGGGCCTTGGGGCTTGAGAGGCAAACCTCTGAGGGGGTGGTGCAGACCTTGACGGGGGCATGCTGCGGGACCTTTGATTGCTTGGGCCTCCCTAACTCATCATCCGCCTCTTGCGGCTCTCACGGGCAGCCTTGTTCTTGTCTTCAACCATTATGGCGGCATCCACCATGGCTTCTATGTCGGGATAATGCACAGCTACTAGGTAGGTCTGCAGCTCCTCTTGCAGTCCATTGAGGAACCGCTCTCTTTTCTTCTCAACGGTGTCGATGTCATTGGGTGCATACCTTCCCCAGGTGGTGAACTTGTCAAGACACTCGGGGACACTCATTCCTCCTTGCTTCAGATTGAGGAACTTATCCCTCATGATCTTGATGAGTCCAGAGGGAACGTGGGCCTTGCGAAACTTGGTCTTGAATGCTTCCCAAGTCATTACTTGACCCTCGGGCTGCATGGCGCGGACATTTTCCCACCATGCTCCAGCTGCTCCAGCTAGGAAGTGGGTTGCGTACAACACTTTGTCATTGGCTCCGACTCCAGCGTACTCTAGCTTGTTCTCAATGGTGCGGAGCCAATCATCAGCATCCAATGGTTCAGTGGACTTGGAGAAAACTAGGGGATTGGAGTTCTGGAAATCCCTAAGCTTGTTCTGGGGCTCGTCATTGCCACCATTGTTGTTGTGGTTGGTGGCCATCTGGGCGAGGTGCTGGAGTGTGGCTAAGTTGGCCTGGCGCTCCGCGCGGGCGGCTTCGCGGTCTTCTAGCATGAGCCACACCAATTGCTCCATGCTGGGTTCAGGTGGTGGGGGTGGGTTGTTGCTAGTATGGCCTCGAGTTTCCGGAGCCATTCTGGAGAGAAGTTTATCTTGTGAGATACAACAACAGTTTTAAATGCAGGGGAAATAAGTTGTGCAACATGACATGGAAGGAAATCATAAGAAACATGGCTACACCAATACCCATAGGCATACATCATCAACCATAGTCAACCAAGTCCATCACATGCATACAAACATACAAAAGAGGTGCCAATATAAGTCTAGCACACATACCACAAGGTCTCATGCAACGCACACCAAATGGTTTCAGCAGAACCATGCACATCATACACAAAAGGGGTCGGGTAGTCCTACTCGATACGCAACATCCTAAGTGAAGTAGCAGTGCGCCGGGTACCTACTCGTCGGCGCTAACGTGGGGAACAACCTCCTCGGGGTCCTCCTCACTCGGGGTCACAGGAGCGTAGAAGTCCATGATAGCGTCGTGGTCATCACCGCCATCGCTACCACGGTCGTCGTCGTCGGTGCTCGCGGGCTCCTCGTCGTAGGCCTCCTGTTGGTCGGCGTCGCGGCCAAGTACCTCCTCATTCTCCTTGCGGAGCTCGGCGGTCTCCTCCTCTAGCTCGGATACGTGGCTCTCAAGCGAAGCTAGGTGATCCTCCAGATCACGGACGCGCTGACGCAGAGCCCTGTTCCTCTTCATGATCCTCCTCTTGGCAGCGAGGAGACGGTGATGAGATAAAATGGACTCCTGGAGGTCCTCACGAAGAACGGCCAACTCCAGGACGCGCTCGTCGGCAACCATACGGACATGGTCCAGCTGCCCCTGGGTGTGGTGTAGCAGGGCCTCCGTGTGGCAAAGGTGGCAACTAAAAGGAATGTGGACGGCGGCCTGGTGAGGAAAACCGTCGGAGTCGACTCGCCCGTAGTGCTCGTAGCGAGTGTCGAGAAGCTCATCGTAGTGGAGGTGGACGAGGCGCGAGATAGCGTGCCACAGAACACGCATGAGCCCATCGCCCCAAGTGCGCTTGATCACCTCGAAGGTGAACTCCGGAGAAGTCGGCGGGACCTCCTTCCCGCGGACCTGGCAAACGACCCGGTACGCCAACTCTCGGGTACCCTCCTCGAACAAACGGTAACCCCGCACCTCGGGGCGCGGGCGTCCGAGGCGCGGCGCCAACTCCACCAGGTCGCGCTCAAATACGAGCACGTCCTCGTGGGTACCAACCTGACGGTGTGCAGTAGGAGCGTCCATCTACACAAAATTTTAAGGTAGGTTGAGTTAATAACTCACCCAAGTGTGAAATATTTTAAATACAGTAAAAACTTGAATTAAGATGCAAGTAATTCTAAATGCTTAAAGAATAAGGGAAGAGATGAGAGCAATATATATTTACCTTATATATATTAAGCCATCTCTTTTAGTTTTTAGTAGTAAAATATCTTTTGGTCCTGTCTAACGCCCATGCTAACTAAGGTCTCCTAAGGTCAGGATGGCTCTGATACCAACTCTGTGGGGACCCGGGTTTACCATCCAGAATTCCCGTTATGCATACAATTCATGATCCCAGGAAGACCGTCATGAATCCACATAAGAGAGTTGGCATTACAGAGTACATCATCCATTACATAAATAAGTCGCAAAGTCTTACATGGACACTTGGCCAAATTCAAATGCCACGCAGGGCAAGTTCACTAAGCAGTGCAGCGGATACAAGGGTAGCGTTGGTAGCCCGTGTCATACCTCTACCCTACAGGCGACTGACTGGGAGACGGATCCTAGTTTGCACCGGCGTCATCGAACTCCTCACCATCATCTTCGTAGTCTTCAAAATCTGGCCAAGTTAATAGCCAGGGACAAAGCCGTGAGTACATTTTGGAATTGTACTCGCAAACCACCTAAGAGGGGAACAAGATTGCATGCTATTTGGCTGTAGCAAGATAAGTTGGTTTGAGGCAAGTGTTCAATCCTAACTATAGTTTCTCGTGTCGATATAGCATGTCATACGACATCTCTATATCCTTATTAAAGAAGAGTTTTTGGTAAAGCATCTTTAGAAAAGCTCTAGGAAAGGGGGAACTCGTTTTCAAGAGAAGAGCCGGGGTCAATCAAACATGACCACCATTCTTATTAATCTCGGTCAATCGCACATGACCACCTTCAACCTTCGGCAGTACCCTGCAAGTACTCCAAATCACCTCCGTGCCATGGCAGTACCCTCCGAGTACTCCGAGCCGGCACCAATTTCCTTCTTTCCCAAAAACACTTTTTGTAAAACCAAAACTTGACATTGGGTTCGGCAACAGCCAGTTCAACCATCCATATCCGTGGACTCGGCTATTCAAATAGTTTTGCACTCTGCAGAGGTTGTACACTTTACCCACACCATCCGATAAATCCGCCGGGATACCACCACGGACCGTCATACACAAGTATGCGGGGTTCGGATAATCGATCATAGCCTTCCATCTATCCACCTTAATACGGGCGCCTACCCTGTGGAGTATACATCCCCGGCAAACCCTGGCCGTCTACCTCTGCCGAGCGTAGTTCCAGTGCCACGGCGGGAGAAACCCAAGTGTCCTCCGGCCGGATAAATCCCAATGGATCCCGATTTACTATTGCCCATGATCTGGCGGCCATCCGGATTCCAGGGTCCTACAAACCCTTATATAGTGCGAGGCTCCCCGCACTAAGGCAGATAAACTTTGAACTAAGCCTCGTCCAATATCGGGGTAATGTGGTTGCACGGATTAAATTGCCCCGGGTGAATACATAATCACCAATGTCTTTTCTTAGAAAACCACCAACTTCTTTCCTTTCGGAACCCATTTTTCCCTTTGTCCCAAAAATCCTTTGGAAAACATTTCAGTGGAGTAGATACTACTCCAAGGTTTTCAAAAACTCTTTTGAAATCTTTTCCCAGAGTGTTTCCCCATCCTAGAGTTTTTGGCTCCACTAGAAGTTTCCCAACGGCTTTGCTGCTAATCAACAAGCCACTATTTGTAAGGGTAAAGAATAGGTGTTCAATGGGGTCATCTTGAAGGATGATAATAAGTGGCTTGTGGAGCTTAAGCCAACAACAATTGCTACCAGGAATATAGCAATCTAAAAACATGCACTTTAATAAAATAGTAAGAGACATGCAGCAGGTGTAATTAGGATTCAGATATGCATCAAGTTAGGTGGCTTGCCTTGGTTGGCTTGTCCCTAATCTTCTTCTTCCTGGTACGCGTACGCTTCACCCTCCTCGGTACACTCCTCGTTCGATTCTATCGTCGGAGAGTAATAACACACAGTAAATATAGAAGCATGCATGATTCACACACATTCAGCACACAATACCACATCATCAAAGAATATCATAAGCAAACAAGTTTAGAAAATAAAACAAGTCTTTATAGGCCTTTAATTAGCAATTAAGCCTATTGGAACTAGGGTTACTTATTTGGTGAGATTATCACATCTAATCAATCAATTCAAGCATGCAGGCAATAAATGAAGTAGTCAGCACCCTCATCTCAAATGCAGGTTGACAACAATCTTAAGAACCTAACAAAGTTGGTTTTACTGAAAAACAAGTGGTGGTTAATTTCTTATGAATTAACCAATAGGAAGATATCACTAGAGTGCTAATTTAATTCTCAGATATTCTCTGTTATTCAGAAAAATATGAACTCAAGTGCTCTGGAAAGCTCTTCCAGAACACAATCCAACAAAGTTGGATTCAATACAAAATTCTACATCTACTGCAAGTGATGATTTTTCTAAGATTAATTACACACTATGCCATTTTAATTACTACTGCCAGATTACAAGTCCTAAAATAGAAAAACTAGTGAGTCAAGCAAGGTATAATGATATGCTAACATTGAAAATTGGTTTCACCCAATTTCAGTATATAAAACTCAATCTAAGGAATTAAGTGTAAAAATAGGCTAATAACACACCAATAATTATCTTTCTATCTACAGTACTCATAGAGCTATGAGACATATGCCATCTGAAGTAAAATAACTTAAGATACTCATAGCAACTTGAATCACAAAATTTGAACAAGCAGGGAATTTTTGGTGGATTTTACAAACTCACAGAATATATGAAAACAGGAAATAGATTTCTGAGAAAAAATAAAAGGATGGGCCAGATCCGATCTGGCCGGGCAATGGCGCACTGGGCCGGCCCAGATCCAGCAAAGGGGAGGCGCGGGCGGCGGTGTTTGAACCTGCCGGCAGGTCCGCGCTGTCAGCAGCTCGGGCGGGCGAAGCGGTGCCGAGCAAGCTCGGTCGTCCGATCAAGTGAGGATCGACGGCCGACGCTCGTCGTCTACGCGGGGGAAGGGAGAAGGCAGCTGGATGGCGGCGAGAGGGTAGGCGACATCGGCGAGGGCTTCTGGCGGTGGGGGCTCGGCGATGGCGAACTTGGCGCAGCTCCTGACGGCGGCGCGGTCGAGATGCTGCAGACGCTCCGGCTCGGCTTGGCGATGGCGTCGGGCTCCCCTGGACTTAGACAAAATGGAGAGCGGGGTTAAGATGGGGAGAAAGTGAGGTTTCTAGAGGGCATGGTTGAAGAAGAAGAGGGGACACAGTGACATCAACCTTCTACCGAACTCCCGAACAGCGTTTAAGCAAACGCGAGCTCTCCCCGGCGAGGGAGAGCCAGGGGCTTCAGCTGGGGCTCAGAGAGGTGCTGTGGGTGAGGTGGAGGGGCGACTGAGGGAAAGAGCGAGAGCGAGAGGGGCACGGGGCCTTTTATTCTGGCGCGGCGGCCTCGGTGGTCGGCAGGAGCGGTCGTGGTGCCCTAGGCGTCTACTGGCTGGGAGGGGCGGTGGCATAGCGCGGCGAGGGTGTTGCATGTGTGGAGCAGGCATTTTGGAGGGACGCGCGCGTCCAGGGGTGCCGAGGCAGTCGTGCCGACCGTTCGGTCACATCTGCGCATGCAGGTGTTCGACGGCGGGCTAGAGGGTCTAACGGGCGAGAGAGGGAGAGGGACTACGCCAGTGGGGTAGTGGGGTGCTGCGGAGCTCGAATGTATGAACAAAATCGACCAAAAGGCGGCGTGGGGTAGAGAACGGGGACGTGCCCGTGGTGACATGCTGAGAGCGGGTTGGGGGTGGATTGGTGGCGGTGGTGCACGGGAGGGGTAGCGGGCTCGCCTGGGGACTCCGCGATGTTCAGAGAGATAGATGTGCTTGGTGGTTTGGTCGGGAGGGCAGAGAGGAGGGGTGGAGATTGAGGTGGCCTGTCTCAGCCTCAGGCTAGAGCGGGTTAGTGGAGAGAGGGGTAGGGCTTACCCCTGAGGCTGACTGGTGGGGCAAGGGAGTCCTCTAGGTCTGTGTACCCCCATGGTGAATGGTGGAGAGGGGAGAGAAGGGCTGGAGGAGATCTCTGCAAGATTTGGATCATGCATGCTCGGGTCCTCACTCCCTCCTTCTTTTCTTTCAAAATTTTCGAGCTAGGCTAAGGCTGGGTGAGGCTAAGTGATAGGCTGGTTAGTTGGTTAGGCCTTGGTGCTAAACCATAGAGAGAAAAAGATCTGGTTCCAATTAAGAAGAGGAATGGAAAGAAAAGGAAGAAAAATGCTCACATAAAATGATGATGTCAAACAAACAAGGATGGGCTAGGTCTAATCTCCCTAGGTCTGAATGTTATTTGAAAAGTTTGCAAACCAGCACACACACAATGGTTCTTACTTGCAAGAATTTTAAGAATAAATAATTTCAAAATAAGAGATTGGTATGACAACACTCAATTGCACAAGAAATGATGCACACACACATGTGAGCTTTCAAACCCTAGCACTATGCACACAAACACACCAAGAATCTTATTTAAAAGTTTTAGTTTCCCCTAAAAATTTTGGTCTTAGCATGTGTTACAAAAATAGGGTGTTACATCTGTAACATCCCAAGATTTTATCAAATTTTGGGGGAAATTTTTTGCTTTTGTTTTGTATGCATTGATTGAAAATTTGCAGGGATTTAAAACTTTTGAGTTTAGTTATAAGCTTTACTTCAAAAACCATTCCAAACTCCCTAATAATTCTTGAAGAGTTTCTTTGAGAAAATGAAAGATTTCAAAAATGTTATTTTCTTTCTTTTATTCAAACTTATGCAAGCTTGCTTGCAGAGAAATGAATTACAAAAGTGTTTATAAAGATTGTTTTGCAAACCTATGATTGGGTGTGAACCTCAATTATTATTTTATAAAATACTATTCTCCTATTTTGAAAAGGTTCAATTAGAAACCCTAGTTCTATTTCTTTATGCAAGCAAATCTACTTGATTTAATTAAAGTTTTCCATGGAAATCACGTTTTACTTTTGAAAATTAGTTTCTTATTGGTTAAGAACACTGTAGTGCATATTAGAGGATTTTAGGAATTTGTTTGAATTGTTTTGATGCATTTATGCAAAAGATATTAAATAAACCAAAAATCAGAAAAAGAAAAGGGAAAAGAAATAAAGAAAATGAAAAAGGACGCGGGGAACACTTCTAGCCTAGCTCCGAAATCGGCCCATGGCCCACTAGCTCTCAGACCCGATGGGGTATCCTTTTCCCCTTCTTCTTTTGCTAACAGGAGGACCCCACCTGGCAGTCCCCTCTCCCCTCTCTGACCGCCCTGGCCCGCATGTCATCTTCCACCTCCGGCTCAATCTCCTCCTCCCGCACGGCGCCACTGCCAGCCGTCGATCTCTCCCCCGCAAGCCCTACCCCCTCCCGCACGCAAGCCCCCTATAAAGCCCCGAGCCCCCTCGTCTGTCTCCTCTTTTCTCTCCCTCGCTCGCCGCCAGGTTGCAGCGAGATTTCTCGATGGAGACCCGCAGACGCTGCCGCTAAGTTTCGCCGATTCCGTCGCAACCAAGGCAAGCCAGTACCCCTCTGCAGTACCCTTTGTCTTCCCTTGCACGCGCGCATCCCCTGACCTCCTTTTCCTGTTCAATCGCGCAGCAAATCGTCGCCGTGATACTTACCCGGAGCTCACCGACGCCCGCGATGCCTCCGGCCGCATCTCCCTCTCTCATCTGGAAGTTCTCGTCGAAGCCGATCACGTTTTTGAGCTCTTCACGTCGCACCGAACATTGTTGTGGCCTTGCCATCGTCTGGAAGCCGCTGTAGCATCGCCGGAGTCCACCCCTGAGCCGCACATTGCCGGCGACCGCGCCGTAACCCTAACCTAGGTAAGCTTCTCCCCTCTATTTAAATCTTGACCGTCGGATCTCCATCGCACGCATCTGACAGGTTCACTTAACCGAACCGGTACGGGTGCATCTGGCCCGTCCAGATCACTTAAAATCTGATGGCCTCATTTCCTGATCCACACGAAACGGTATCCGCCAATCAGATACAGCCACGTGTCGATCTCTGGTTCAAACGAAATTTAAAACAGAAAATTGAATCAGATTTGTGTCTAATCTTTGGAAATTCATAACTTTTGATCTGTAACTCAAAAAATAACAAATAATATGTCATTGGAATCCTTAGAATGTGTAGAATCCAATAGTGCCATCATATTGCATAGTTTCAGTATTCAATATTAAATCATTTTCAAATTGAATCAAACCCATCTGTTAACTTAATTAATTTATATCTTTTGTTCTGTCCATCCAAAAATAACAAATTTGTAGTCCTTGGAATCCTCTAATCATGTAGAACATCATAGGTTCAACAAATTTCAAAGTTGATACATGCACATACTTTGTGCATTCAAATTTGTCCAAATCACTAATTTGATCATAGTTTAAATTCTATAACTTATTTTAGAATGATTCCAATTGCAGTGACTTTGTTTTACTGCAAGCTATCCATTAGCATCACTTCCATATTCTATTGAACCATTTCACAATTATTCAAATTCTAATATGAGAATTTGAGTATTTTCTATATAGATTAATTCTATTCCTTTATCAGCAAAGTTTCCTTCTACTTTAGTAAACCCTATGTTCATAGCTAGTTATCAAATGTCATCTAGACATCACCTTGATCCATATCTTGTTCATCTAAACTTATTTTTCTAATTCATATCTTATCTTATATTATTTACTAATTGGAGGCACCATACAAGCCTCCACATTAATCCTCACGCTTAACCTAATTTTCACCATTGGATCAAAAGATGGACAGCTAATATTAATCCTTTCCCGTAATATTCCTGTGCAGTCACGGAGTCCTAACCGTATAAAATAGCAATCCCTTGCCGAAACGCTCTTCCACCTGCCGCCGCCGTCCTCTTCATCTTGGCGAAACGCCTGATCACAAAAGTCCCCCAGATCGAGCCGCCTGCCTGCGGCCAGGGCCTCCTCCCTCGATCTCTCTCTCTCTCTAATACTTTCTCTATTTACTTTTGAATCCCACGTTTTCTAATTAACGAGCTCTGTTTTACCAGCGTTCTCTCCTTTTTATGCTGCTGCTACTTCTCTCTTGCTGCCTGGCGTCCGGCATCATCCGCTTTCGGTGTTGGTTTCAATAGGGACGTCGAAGACTGCTGAAAGTAAGCAAGAAGAATTGACTGTCGGGCAAAAGTAGAATTGATGCCCTCCTTGCCGAGAAAGAGTATCAACAGTACCATTTTTTCGTCAGCGCTTACATCGATCGACGTTCACGTCCGGAGCAATATCAGTTGATACTGACTTCAGGTGACCGATCCTCCTCTATATATGTACGATTGCTTCTGTGTGTTGACTAAAAAATAATTGGATTCAATGCATTGCATGAAGACCTAATCGTACAATGATGTGTAGACCTCATCTGTATCGAGAACACGTGTTTCTGCCCATTGCAGCAGCTTCAGTGGCTAGCTAAGAACAAATATGGGTGATATATACAACTAAACATAGACGCTTTTTTCTGTTGAAGAGGGCTCGGGTCTGGAGCGGCAATTCATGACGGGCAAGGCCTTTATTGCAGTGTGATGTGCAAATGATTAAATCTTCAATTCTCTAGGGAGAATTATGAAAGATGTACAAAAAAGAATATGGTATGATGGTTTCAGATATATACAATTGTCTTATTTTTTATGTTAATTAAGACAAAATGATATAGTCATTGCTATTAGCTCTTGACAGTTAGCTAAATAACTTGAATTGCTCATGGGAGATGAAAATTTCATGTTTTACGTTCTTCTCATTTATTGTTAGTAGCTTTGTCATAATTAACATGCGTGCTCAATGTGTTAGAGGTGAGCACAAGCTTGGAGAAATAGTACATGGGGGCCACTTATTAAGTCGCAGTAAAATATTTATTAGTCCATCGGTGCGAAATTAAAGAAATTTCACTTATATGTCTAATAATATTACTAATTTATTCACAGAATGTCTGGAGCGGTGATTCGTGAGGAGCAAGGTCTTTATTGTAGTGTGATGTGCAAATGATTAAACTTCAATAGTCCAAGGAAAATTGTAAACGATATACAAAAAAGAGTATGATATGATGGTTTCAGATATATACAAATGTCTTATATATTTTTATGTTAATTAACACAAACTAATATAGTCATTGCTATTGGAGTGCGTCGATTTGGTGGACGGGCACCATTCAGCCCGGTTTTCAAAAAAAAATTAAGATGATATTTTAATGTGTTAAAAAGTTCTGCAAAAAAACTGATGTAGATAATAATTACTTCTACTAGTGTGCAAAAAATCAATTCAAAAAATTATGTATTTTGGGCTGTGTCAAAATGCCAAATTTCTAGATCTGGGATAGTGAATAGTGCAAAATTTGAAGACCTTCATATTTGTCAGTATTTATTATTTTTTATAGGCCGCATACAAACTATTTTGAGTTGAAATTTTGCACAGCCGTAGAATGCGTCATTGCCGTAGAATACTTCAAAATATAAATGTCAAAAAAAAAAATCCAAAAAGGGGGCTACAGGGAGCCCGTCCTCCAAAGCTATTTTCACTTGCTATTCGCTCTTTATAGTTAGCTAAATGGCCCTAATTGCGCATGGGAGATGAAAATTTCATGTTTTATTCTTAGTTATTTGTTAGTAGGTTTGTCATCATAATTATTAGAGGTGAGCACAAGCTTGGAGAAGTAGTACATGTAAGACATTTATATACTCACAGTAAAAAGAATTATTAGTCCATCGGTGTGAAACTAAAGAAAATTTCACATATATGTCTAGAAATATTTTTAATTTATTCATAGAATCTTAATTACTATTAATTTTAAGTAATTCTTTAAACACTTGCTTACATTTTCTCCATAGTTACTAGACCGTGCAGGTGCATGGGTTGACGGCTAGTATATTCAAATTGCAATGTGCTACTTGAGTAGAATATGAATTCATCCCAATCAAATATTCTATCCTTGATATTATAGTGTTGATTCAATTCTACTACCATAGCTCATGAACATACTTCATAATGTTCAATGAACCCTTTGAGCTATGTTCTCAAATGTCAATCATTCATACCCAATCCTATGCTTACTTAAACTTGTCCACTTAATCTTGTCACATGAGTTGAACTATTCAATTTGCAAATGAGTGAATTGAGTAATTCAATGCTTCATGAATCTTTACTCATTGCCTAAGTGTAATGTTTACTATTTAAGAATAATTGTTGTCACACTTATTCAATAGTATCACTATTGCACTAATTGCCACTTATGTGATTTAATTCACATGAGTTATTCCAAGCTTCATACAAGCTTTAATAAAGCATAAAGGCTTCATCACTTATGTCTTGTTTAGCCAATTCTCATCAATCATATTTATCTTTCCCAACTAAGTTCTCAAAAGCCATATCTCACAACTCATGATACTTTTGCCATATCTCTCCTATCATAATAAATCTAAATTGTTAAACAAACCTTTTTTAATTGTTTGAATTGTGTTTGTATGGTGTGTTTATGTTATGTTGTTTTTGTGCTATAGTTTGTGCGAAGAGCTACGAGCTTAGTTGAGAGGAGTGAAAAGATCGTATTCTTCAAAAAGGCAAGTGACACACATTCTTGTACCTATTTTTATTATGCATTAGTGATTTTCAGTAGTATGCATGATAGGTGAATATTCAATTGTTTACAAAGTGCTAGATCCTAGTAGTGAGTAGCTATCCCTGAACCCCACGTGGTAGGATGCTAAATATCTGAATATTGATTCTATGCTTTGATCATATGAAAAGTTGTTTTGTGAATAAAATTAACAACTTCAACTAAAATGAACTACCTGGGTGGATGGGGTTGTGATGGAAAGTGAAGTAGGTGGGTCCTGGGGCACATGCTTGTATAGATGTGTAGCTCAGGATACTGCTCGGGACTGCCACTCAGGATTCAAGAGATTAATATGGCTTCCATGATTAAAGTACTTCCAGTGCAGCCTTATGACAATATGGGCTCTGTCTTGATTGAGTAGGATTAAGGGTTCAACCATGGGTACTGACAGAGGGTGGTAGCATAATATAGGGGGCACGGTCAGATCCATTTGGTTGAATGCTTTTTCTGAAAGGTCGTGTCTCATTTTATGTATGGACGTAAAATGAGTCTTAAGGTGAAAGTGCACAATCCTTGCAAGGTGTTAAAATCTAATCGATTAGCCATGTCCTCGGAATGGATAATTGAGTCTCTAGCCATGGAATGATCGGAAGAATCTCATCACCATTTCTAAATGCTTTAAAACTTGACTAGCAACAATCAGGAGAAGGCTCAGGGCCATACACTCCGAGGGGTGGTGGTTTCTGTACTTCAAAACTAAGTTGAGTTTCGCCCAGAAACTACATACCGGCCAGTATGTAATGTATGGGGGTTATCTTGACCCTTATAAATTTAAATTTTGAAAGAAAGTTTTGTAAAGATGGTAGGATAAAATTGGCTTTTTGCAAATTAGCCTTTGAGATCCACAAGCCAGATGTCATGTAGAATAGTCTTTTTCACAAATGCCACCAAATATGTGTCATTTTCCAGTACGTTGTTGTATAGACCCCTCTGGGGCTGCATATTCAAACGTGCATGTTTTTATTCGAATAAGGAACCAGGAGTAGGATCTCGAGCTTACATTCCAACATGTCTGCCTGTGGCACTTGATGAAGATGGAGGCTCATTGCAACTATGCTTTATGATGTGTACTCATAAGGTTGAAGACCTATGTAACTGGATTTACGTTGTAATATTGATGCTATTACAATGATTACTATATTTTGTACTGTGGTGCTATGTACTTATCCAGGGAATGACACAGATATACAGGAGTTCTACCTTTGATAAAGGTAGGGCGCTACAGAAGGCCTCCGGCAGGAATTCCACTCTCCGGCAGGGTGCCGGGAAGAGCTCATGGATCCTCCCGATCTTGTTTCGACGATGGCGGCGGCTTGCAGTATGTTTTAAGGAAAAACGATCCGTCCTTTAGGTTTTTCCCGTCGAGGGGATTTTATAGGCGAAGGGGCAGCGTCAGGAGGTGAGCCACCTGGCCTCACCATGTGGTGGCGCGGCCAGGGGCTGGGCCGCGCCACCATATGGTGAGCCTAGCCCCTAGCCCCACTCCGTCTCATCTTTGGTCTTTGCAAAGCTTCGGTAAAAAAAGGAGGTTCGGCTTTTGTTTCGTCCAATTCCGAGAATATTTCCTGTGTAACTTTTCTAAAATACAAAAACAGTAGAAAACAGGGAACTGGCACTGTGGCATCTTGTTAATTGGTTAGTTCTGGAAAATGCATAAAAACGCCACGAAGTGTAACAAAACTCAAAGCAAATAGTGTGTAAACAAGCATGGAGCATCAAAAATTATAGATACGTTTGAAACGTATCAACGCTCGTTATTTTTAAACCCTTGCTAGACTGTGAAGACTTAGATTACGAAACGTTGAACGCCATCGGAGGCCAAGAAGACATCTTCTGTGAGGAGCTAGATCTCTCGCGTGGAGTTGAAGGCGTGGACTACATCATCCGCTATGGAGGCGCTTCAGACGAGGAGTCGGAGTGAAGAGCAACCTAACTAGTAGTATAGTCTCGAGATCGAGGAACCGAGCAGTTGTAGTCTAAAAATAATTTATTGAGTTCTTTGAGTGTTTAATTATTTGGATCTTCTCTCGTTTTGTTGTATAAACACTAAGCACTTGAGGTGTTCTCTTGTGGGGAGCATTTCTTTCTCAGCACGACCTTGGTTTGTAATAAAGTTTTTAAGTTTGTATTTGGACCCGCAATGTTTCTGTTGTACCACTCTGAGGGATGTAATTCTTGTGGAGGGTTGTTCCGCAAGTGTTATATCAACGACTTGCATACTACAACATGCAGTGGTATGCTGGGTCGCCGCACTTTAACATCAATAATTTCTAATTGTATTTTAAGATTGTTGTCAACCCTAAGACTAACTGAGTATTCTTATCAAATAAGAATTACCTCAACTTTGTGTGTCCATAATTAACTACTTATTTGCTAATAATAAGATGCCACTTAAAAATGTTACTTTAAAGTTGTCACCTATTGCAATACCCATCTTTTGCAATAACTCTTGTTTTAAGCTTTATTCTATTGCTTATGAAGGATTGTCAGTTAATCTAAAATCCTTAACAATCTTGTGTGTGGAATCTATCTATTATATACTAAAAGCACAATACGGATGGTCTAAAATAGAGCCACCATATTAATCCACATCATCAAAATTATTTTAACTGTCAGATGTAAAATTTGCGGTTAGATTTAATGAGCGGCCACGTAACTTTATTACAAAGCAGGTACGTTCGGTAGCATATTGTCACGTTCCTCCTGTTGTCACGTCCCTCATGCACGCGTACGTTACCAAGCTAGATTAATCCGTACATATCTAAATAATCAGCCTGATTTTTAAGAGGAATAGATTGGTAAGGCAACTATATATTTGCCGGAGTCGCGTAAAGGCGTATATATTAGACGAACTTGGCCGATAAATTCTGGAGAGATTAGACATTGTCCATCGCAGCCGTGGTCGGAGTCAGACGTGCACTGGCCAGACAACAAATCAATGCTCTCTTGGACCCGATTAAACTGCAAAGTAAACATATACTGCTATCAATATTTGTGTGGACTTCTTGCATACACCTGCTTAGATTCATATATAGCGATACAGTCACCCGGATCATCCTGATTGCATACAAGCAACTACATCAATGATGATGTCAGACATTCATCAACAAATAATGGATTGTAAAGTATATTTATTTTAACTAGGAAATGTCCATCAACATTAATTAATTTGAAGTATAAAAAGGAAACAAAAATAAATATACAGGAATATACTAGAGATATCACGTTAAGTCACATTATTTTAAATTATTATTTTTGTTAGATTGAAAACTTGGTTAGGATTTAATAAGAGATAGTGCTTACGTAACATTTCAATCTAATCCAACACGTTCCATTTATTTTTATGGTGCAAGGCTAAGATGTACTACAAACGAGCTCGACTTCACGATGATACATTGTTATATATAAACCCTGTTAGGCGGACAAGGATAAAATTATTATTCCGTTGTTGTACACCGTCATCATGCGCCGCATGACTGTACAATTATTGGTAATGTACAAAGAGTCCGCGTCCAATATCGGATAAAACTTTTATAGATGATGAGACCTCTTGGAAAGCAAAGTTTATTTCGATCTCTAAGATGCACACTGCCGACTCTACAACAAAAGTTAACACTAGACTACTAAAAAGAGGTGTATGGTAAGTCCAGTAGTACGAACAACAAAAGGAGTAGTACGAACAACAAAAGGAACATGAAAAACTGAAGTGCTAAGAGTGCTTTGACTAGCGACTGGAAGAGAAGTATCATCTCAATAGTAATAACACAGGTCGAACAGACGACAAAGCGGAAGAATCATATGTCATATGAAAAGACGCTCCAATATCAAGAATCCAAGAGAATGTAACTAAATGAGTAGAAGGTGGTCATATTAATGAAATCACTAAAAGTAATAACCTCAGATTTGCGAGGGCCACCATGCTAGTTGAACTTAAAAGTGCAACACATCACAAATAATTCACCACAACTCAATATTAACAAATCATCGGGGTTAGGTTACTGATACGTCTCAAACGTATCTATAATTTTTGATGCTCCATGCTTATTTTTGCACCATTTGCCTTGTGTTTTGTTACACTTCGTGGCATTTTTATGCGATTTCCGGAACTAACCTATTGACAAGATGCCACAGTGCCAGTTCTCTATTTTCTGCTGTTTTTGTGTTTCAGAAAAGCTACACAGGAAATATTCTCAGAATTGGACGAAACAAGTTTCAGAAGTCTTATTTTGCCCGGAAGCTTCCAGAGATCCGAAGAGGCGAAGGAGAGGGGCCACATGCCAGCCTCACACTAGGCCGGCGCGGCCCAGGCCCTGGCCGCGCCGCCTAGGTGTGAGGAGGCCTAGGGCCACCCCTGACGACGCCCCTTCGCCTATATAAAGCCTCGGGACGGAATACCCTAGAGGAGTCGGCAAAATTTCCAGAACAGTTCCGCAGCGCCGCCGCCGTCGAAGCCAAATTTCAGGGGACAGAAGTGCCCCCGGAGCCATCTCCATCGGTCTCCATCGCCGTCTCCGCCGTCTCCATCGACCTCACCGCCATCTCCATCAACCTTGCTGTCTCCTATGATGAGGAGGGAGTAGTTCATCCCCGGGGCTGAGGGCTCTACCGGTAGCTATGTGGTTCACCTCTCTCTCCCATGATATGATCTTTATGTGACCGTGAGCTTTGTATCATGTTGAACAAGTAGATGTTATTATTCAAATATTATGTGTACTCTAGTGATGTTATTAAAGTAATCTATTCCTCCTGCCATGGTGTAACGGTGACAGTGTGTGCATCATGGTGGTACTTGGTCTAGGCTACGATTGTGATCTCTTATGGATTATGAGAATAATTATCGCTATGATAGTATTGAAGTGATCTTTTCCTCCTTTCATGGTGTAATGTTGACAGTGTGTGCACCGTGTTAGTACTTGGTCTAAGTTGCAATAATATCTATCTTGAGTTGTGATCTGATTTGAATATCTCTATGGGCGGTGTTTGTCAAGTACTTGATGAACTTTAAGGGGTGCTTCTATAGCCACTACGCAATGATTAGTGTTGTTCAATAGGAGAGTAATTCAGAGTACCATAGTGAAGAGAAGTTGTTTATTTGTTCAATCATGTTATATTTGTTGGGAGTGTGTCCACTAGTGAAAGTATGATCCCTAGGCCTTGTTTCCAAGCATTGCACACCGTTTACTTCCTGTTTTGTTATATATTTATTTGCAGCGATACTTATTCCATACTACATTTACTACTCATAATCATCACTACTACTTGTATTTTACTATCTCTTCGCCGAACTAGTGCACCTATACATCTGACAAGTGTATTGGGTGTGTTGGGGACACAAGAGACTTTCTGTATCGTAATTGCAGGGTTGTTTCAGAGGGATAGCTTTGACCTCTTCCTCCCTGAGTTCGATAAACCTTGGGTGATCCACTTAAGGGAAACTTGCTGCTGTTCTACAAACCTCTGCACTTGGAGGCCCAACACTGTCTACAAGAACAGACGCGTGCGTAGACATCAAGCTCTTTTCTGGCGCCGTTGCCGAGGAGGTAAGGTAAAAGGTACTCGCATCCTCCTGTGTGAGTGCTCGGAGTTATTTCCTTTAGATTCTGCAATTACATCTTTTTGTTTCTTGTTTTTATTTTCACTAGTTAGGCTTAATGGAAAATAAAGAGTTCTCTAGTCTTTTTCCTGAGTTTAGATATGAAGTGTTTGAAGAGAAAATTGAAAAACCTTTGGAGCTTAATTTGCATGCTAATAGTGTTGTTAGTATGAATGCTTTGAACACCGTTGTTGCTAATGCTATAGAAAAGTCTAAGCTTGGGGAAGCTGGTTTTGTTAAGCATGATATTTTTAGTTCCCAAGCTTTAGTAGAGAAAGTTTGTTCTGATAATATTTTATCTCCCATATGTGATGTTCCTTCTTATGATGATATGTTTGATGAGTATGCTTTGTGAAATAGTTGTTCTTTAGCTTGTGATGATACTGAACCTCTAGTTTATGATGGTTATGATGATGAGTATAATATTTTCAGTTCACCTACTTTTGAGGAGAAAACTAGTTATGATTACAATATGCCTCCTATTTTTGATGATTATGGTGATGAGAATAATTATTCTATTGAATCTGCTCCTACTACTATTGTTCCTGTGGTGAGTATTAATTCTTTTATGCATGTGGCTCATGATAGGGATGTTTTATGTGATAGTTATATTGTTAGTTCTATTCATGATGCTACTGAAAGTTATTATGAGAGAGGGAAACATGGTTTGATGGATCTCAACAATATTAAGTTTCCCCTCTATATGTTGCAAATCTTGAAGTGGCACTTGTTTTATCTATCCATGCTTGCTACTATGTGCCTCGTTGATTTATTTTCTTAAAAGATTCCTACGCATAGGAAGTGGTTTAGATTTAAATGTGTTCCATATTTGCTTTTTGATGCTCTCTATTGCTTTAAGTTCCTATATGGCGCCTTTGCCTCAAGCTCTTATATGGCGCCCACATGAGCATCTTTGCAAATTACTGCGCCTAGCTCAAAGGCGTTAAAGAAAAGCACTCTTGGGAGATAACCCAATGTTTTATTTTCAGTACTTTTTCTTTTATTTGAGTCTTGGAAGTCATTACTACTGTAATTACCGCTCCTTATCCTTTTTATTTCGTTGTTGTGCCAAGAGAACCTCTAATTTAAGTGAGGTAAGATTTGGGGATGTTGCTGTCCTGAAACAGTTTTCGGTGCTGCACCGTAAAAATTCGTATAAATTCTCTGTATATCTTTTGGACCTGCGATTTCTTGTGCATATGCCCCAGGTTATATATTCAAACTTTCATTAGTTGAACACTTTTTGATTTGAGCAACAGAAAACCCCTTAAAAATTCGACCTTTGTCAGCTGTTCTGTTCTGACAGATTTCTGCCAATATTCGTTTTTGCCGCTTTATCGCTTTCTTTTGAGTTCTTTTGATCATGGAACTTTTGGGGAAGTTGCTACAGTAGTATATACTTTATATGTGGTGGTTTTAAGTTGAAACCTGAAGCAAAAAGGGTTGATTCAATGTTATGCTTACACTAATGTTGCTAATAGATTTGTGTTTAGTTTTGTATGAAGGAAGTTTTCAAGTGTAGGGATTGGAGAATGATGAGATGAGTTGAAGAATGGACAAAAGCTCAAGCTTGGGGATGCCCATGCATCACCCCAAGAAATATCCAAGAAGTACAAGCGTCAAAGCTTGGGGATGCCCCCGAGGCACCCCTTCTTCATCGGCAAAAATCAGGTCACCTTTCAAAACACTATATTTTTATTGCTTCATGCACTATGTGTTTTTCTTGGAGCGTCAGTTGTTTTTGTTTTTGTTTTATTTTGTTTAGTTTGCTGCAATAAATGGTTAGATCACATCATGTTTCTTTTGGAGGAGATGAACTCGTTTTTCATTGCCAAGAACACTCTAGTTTTCACTCTTATCGTTCAATGAGTGTTCTCTTTTTCTGCTACTGGGTTTAGCTTGCATTTTTCGCCTTGATTTGTGTTCAGATCTTGTTATATCTTTTCATCAAGGTGTATTTTTTCCTTTGGTCTTTATTGGTTTTCATCAAAAGAGGTGTTTATAAAAAGGTTTTAATGGTGTTGGAAAAGAGAAAAAGCTTTATGCAAAAAAGTGGTACAAGAAGGAGCTTGTGTAGACTGCGGCCTACGCTTTTTCATGTCATGCTTGATGTCTTTTTGATAGTATGCTTAGTGGTTTTTCTGTAGCATGACTTGTCTCAAATGACTGAGATTGCTTAATGAGCCTTTGAAAAAATCATGCGTTGTTTTTATTATATGGAAGCATTTATTTGGTTTTCTCCTTTTATGCTTTATTTGGATTGTCTTGGCGCATGCTCACACATGTTAGACTCTTACAAAGTCGCCAACAGCCTTCATGATCATTTAGTTTTTGACTTTCGATGCCATCTTATGATTCTTTTAATGTCGCTTTGTCGCTTTGCATGATTATGGCCGTTATTGCTCTCTTAGTTGGTCGCTCCCAGTCTTTTGCTAGCCCTCATTTTGTACTGAGTATGAGCTCTACTCGTGCATCCAACTCCCAAAAACCAAGTTTGCCATTGTGTCCACTATAAATTCCTATGCATGGTATTTGTAAGCCATTCCAAGTAAATTTTCATGTGCTACCTTTCAAAAAACCTTCAAAACACTTCTCGTTTTGTGACACTGTTTTCAGCTCATGGGGACGTAGTGGTTGGATTTGCTATCTTCCATATTGCTTATTCCAAAAAGAAAAAAAAAGGAAAAAAGAAAAGAAAAAAAGGCACTCCTCCATGGAATGTGAATGTTGGTGGGCACCCGATGGAATCGGTTAGCCATGGTTTGAGAAAGAAAAAAAGGTGGGGAGGAGTGCCAAGCTTTATAAAAAGAGTACAAAAGTGCCAAGCTCTCTCTCTCAAAAACTTGCTTCATTTTTGTATGGAAGATAGTAAGAACCCCATTGCTAGTTGTTGACAAAAGCAACCACCTCTCAAAACCAATTTTTATCTCTCTGTTTTACAAATGAAAAGCTCTAGCACATGTTTAATCACTGCTTCCCTCTGCGAAGGGCCTTTCTTTTACTTTTATGTTGAGTCACCACCTTCTATCTTTATGCACCATTAAGAGAGCATAGTTGTCATTCTTAGTATAATGTGCATTGTCCCAAAGTTTTCATTGATTGATTCATATTGTTGGTTTCACTTGTTCTAAAATTATTTGTATCTAGTCGCCCTCTTAAACTTGAAGGTGTCCTATGCATTTATGTTTTGCTCTCCATGAAGGACAAGCTGAAAACCATTTGTATGTTTTTCCTTATGATTTGAACACACGTTTGATTTTTATTGTTTCATTTTCATGATCTTTTGTTTGTGTTCATTTGCATGTTTACAACATGCTTGATAAGTTCGTATTGTCAAGATTATATCTTTCATGCCCATGTTTTAAGTTCTTATGATTCCAGCTCACAATGCTTACATATATGATCAAGATTGTGTAGGTGCATGTCACCTCAAAAATTATTTTTTTTGTTATCACTTACCTACTCGAGGACGAGCAGGAGTTAAGCTTGGGGATGCTTGATACGTCTCAAACGTATCTATAATTTTTTATGCTCCATGCTTGTTTTTGCACCATTTGCCTTGTGTTTTGTTACACTTCGTGGCATTTTTATGCGATTTCCGGAACTAACCTATTGACAAGATGCCATAGTGCCAGTTCTTTGTTTTCTGCTGTTTTTGTGTTTTAGAAAAGCTACACAGGAAATATTCTCAGAATTAGGCGAAACAAGTTCCAGAAGTCTTATTTTGCCCGGAAGCTTCCAGAGATCCGAAAAGGCGAAGGAGAGGGGCCACATGCCAGCCTCACACTAGGCCGGCGCGGCCCAGGCCCTGGCCGCGCCGCCTAGGTGTGAGGAGGCCTGGGGCCACCCCTGACGACGCCCCTTCGCCTATATAAAGCCTCGGGACGGAAAACCCTAGAGGAGTCGGCGAAATTTCTAGAACAGTTCCGCAGCGCCGCCGCCGTTGAAGCCAAATTTCGGGGGACAGAAGTCTCTATTCCGGCACCCTGCCGGGATGGGGAAGTGCCCCCGGAGCCATCTCCATCGGTCTCCATCGCCGTCTCCGCCGTCTCCATCGACCTCACCGCCATCTCCATCAACCTTGCTGTCTCCTATGATGAGGAGGGAGTAGTTCATCCCCGGGGCTGAGGGCTCTACCGGTAGCTATGTGGTTCACCTCTCTCTCCCATGATATGATCTTTATGTGATCGTGAGCTTTGTATCATGTTGAACAAGTAGATGTTATTATTCAGATATTATGTGTACTCTAGTGATGTTATTAAAGTAATCTATTCCTCCTGCCATGGTGTAACGGTGACAGTGCGTGCATCATGGTGGTACTTGGTCTAGGCTACGATTGTGATCTCTTATGGATTATGAGAATAATTATCGCTATGATAGTATTGAAGTGATCTTTTCCTCCTTTCATGGTGTAATGTTGACAGTGTGTGTGCACCGTGTTAGTACTTGGTCTAAGTTGCAATAATATCTATCTTGAGTTGTGATCTGATTTGAATATCTCTATTAGTGGTGTTTGTCAAGTACTTGATGAACTTTAAGGGGTGCTTCTGTAGCCACTACGCAATGATTAATGTTGTTCAATAGGAGAGTAATTCAGAGTACCATAGTGAAGAGAAGTTGTTTATTTGTTCAATCATGTTATATTTGTTGGGAGTGTGTCCACTAGTGAAAGTATGATCCCTAGGCCTTGTTTCCAAGCATTGCACACCGTTTACTTCCTATTTTGTTACATGTTTGTTTGCAGCGATACTTATTCCATACTACATTTACTACTCATAATCATCACTACTACTTGTATTTCACTATCTCTTCGCCGAAACAGTGCACCTATACATCTGACAAGTGTATTGGGTGTGTTGGGGACACAAGAGACTTTCTGTATCGTAATTGCAGGGTTGTTTGAGAGGGATAGCTTTGACCTCTTCCTCCCTGAGTTCGATAAACCTTGGGTGATCCACTTAAGGGAAACTTGCTGCTGTTCTACAAACCTCTGCACTTGGAGGCCCAACACTGTCTACAAGAACAGACGCGTGCGTAGACATCAGTTACGCTTAGAGCGATGCATAGCATATATTATGCATATCAAGCTGGAGTTCTTTTAACATCATCTTTACCAGATGATGGTGCTATTTCAGATTTCTTTCGTATCGAAGACCTTGACTTGCATAATCTTGCAGTCAAAAAAGGCAAGTTCACTCTTGCTCATGCCTCTTGATTATTTTTAGCAAATTACTTGCAAATATATACATGTGGTATTATTACTGCATCTAAAAACAAAAGGTTCTCTTTTCATAATTAATATAACTAGCTGGTTATCGACCCGAGTGGTGATAACCTAGGATGGCTGGCAAATGGAACCACGGTATGATTGTTATGGTGGAGGTTCCATTTGCATGGGAAAGTGAACCCTAGCACTTAACAACCAATATCGCCAGTGATTCTAGTGCCGTACAATGCGAGTTAACCATGAGATATATAATGGCTCTGGGGAAGTCAGCTGGATCTTCTTCCTTTCGCATGTCAACGGACATCCGGCTACCATACGCTATAGGTCTTGCGAGACTACATGCACATGGGTGGGACCCCTTAGTGTCCACAGCCACCGGTGTCTATGAGGGTCTGCAAGGGGCTGCCTAGGTACTTCATTGGGAGGGGTGAATATCAGGGGTACTCTACTTGCATGAATTGGGTGGGCATGCGGGGTTGCGGAGAAGGGCAGTGATTGGCTTGGATCTTAGACTGGGCCCCATACCAAGGAAGTGTGGACAAGCCTACAACTTGGTTGTGCAACAAAGCTAAGATCTCTTATGGGTAAAGTAACTCACCTCTGCAGAGTGTATCAAACAGTGGCTTGTCACACCTTGTTCCGGGAAACTAAAGGAACTGTGAACGTGGCAGGAAAGGAGCTCTACCTAAGCTATAATCAACCTGTGAAGGCTGACGGACATAGTTCTTCAGAATAAAAGCAACCTCTTCAAGGAATGTTTACAAAAACCTATATTACCGAACGACTATTTGGTCTAAGGCTATAGTTAGTGCATCAAACACCTTATTCACTATATGAACTTGCTGGGTAACGCTCGTTACTCACCCCCCCCCCCTCCCTCGTAACCCTTGCTTAGATTGGAGGCAACTCAAGGAGGCAACCTCAAGACACTGAAGATGAGGATGAAGTCTTCTACCAAGCTCAGAACGATCAGTGGAGTTGACAACTATACCAAACATGGTGGAAAACTAGAAATAGGAATAGAAGGAAGATATTTCCCTAATCCTAGAACCTAAGTAGCTAGGATATTTCTGTAGCTAGTCAACTGCATTAGAGGTAGTCGTAGTCTTCTTTTAGTCTTCATTGTATTCTTTCTCGATTGTAGTCGCCAGGACTAAACCTCTACCTGTTGAGGAGGTTCTGAAGATTTTCTGTATGCTGAATATTGTAATCCTATAGACATACCTTGAACCTGCGAGGTTTCTGTTGTACCACTCTGATGGATGTAATACTACTGAGATGGTGTTTCATTAGTGTTATGTCAACGACTTGCATACTACACATGTAGTGGTATGCTGGGTCTCCGCAATGAGGTTGAAAATCTACGGTCCCAAAGGATATCTGGTTTCTATTGACTTTCGAGTTGCTGTTGGCTGGAAGAAAGAAAAGCCGTGGAATTCATGATTCAAACGCCCAAGCTCCCCACGGTCGGTGCCAATTGACGAGGGTTAACTCGGCAAATGTCCTAGATGAAGGACTTAGGATCGGGGGAAGAGGGCGTCGGATGAACTCGAAGATAAAGATCAGTCAAACAAGGCGAGGTTTCATGTGTGTTGAGAATAAGCGTGGTACTCAATTGACTCAATCTCCATATGTCCCTGGCCGACCTCTCATGACCCCTATATATAGGTGGCCAGGTCTAGAGGAACCGGTCGGGTTCAATACAAATTACAATGTCTGTATATGATGTCATCTCGTATTTCGACTACATCGCCCCAGGGGTACCAAAATAATGGGCCTTATCAACTATATCCTTGTCAATAGGTCTGGTACCATGTTAGAGGACGAGTTGGGCGTCCAGAAAAGAAGCTCCTACCACATCAACGTCTACTAGCAATTCAAGAGGAATTGATGGGATTTTGCTGAAAGAAGTTATAGATGATAAAAATGGAAAATTTCATGTAAATAGGCGCACATGATCTTCATGTAATTGCAATGATCTTCATGTAATAGAGGTCATAGTCTCCGTGTTACCGTATTCCCGGTAATTGTGATGTCCATATAACTAACACATATTTGTTCGCTCGTAAGACAAATTATCTTATATATGCATGCATTAGTGTACAAGTTATCTTATTACAGCATGTAGTACCGTACAATATGCGAAAACTTTTTTGAAATAAACAAAAATAGATGAATAATATAAAATCAACTGAGACTCTTTAGTCCCGGTCTGTGTTACAAACCGAGACTAAAGGGTCCTGCCCCAGACGCGCTTGAGAGCGGCCACATGGAGACTCTTTAGTCCCGGTTCCGAACGCAACCGGGACTAAAGGGGACCTTTAGTATCGCATAGTTAGCACCGGTTGTGCAATCAGTGATAAAGCCTTTTATGGATCGGTGCTAAAAACCCGTTTTCCACTAGTAGGAATATACAACTTGTATTTCAAAGAGACCAAAGGCCACAATATATAGTACATATACAGATGTGAAATATGCAGAAACCCTCTAACTAGTAGGGAAACTACAATATACAAATATCTCATAACCATGGCCATGGCCACCCGATAGAGGAGCGCATTGACTTGCTTCCTGAATCTTCGCCCCCTCGCCGGCCGCCGCAGCCTATTGGAGATCATAGTCATCAGAGTCTTCTAATGCAATCCCGCCGGTGTCATCAGAGTCTCTGGATGCAATTCCGTCGGAGTCATAAGATCCTTGTGCTGCGATTCCATCGGAGTCTTCTTCTTGTGATATGTTGCCGCTAGAGTCTTCTTCTTGTGATGCGCTCCCGCCAGAGTCTTCTTCCGAAACTAGCAAATGGATGAACGAGCATAAGCAGAGTTGGAAACAGTTTGTCGGAATGTTCTGCAAATAAAAGTCGAAAAACAAGGCAGCATAGAGGACTGCAGTCTTACTTGTTCGTCCGTTAAGTATTTTGATAGGGATGTGCTTAATCTTTTCCCAGTTTGGATGTCCAACTGTTCGGCAAGACTGCGCAAACTCATAACTCCACTCGTCAAGACGAAACATCTCAAGAGACTGGGGCAGTGTTGGAAGAGACAGTATATTCGCGCATAGAATGATCTCCAGTTCCTTGAGCGACGTGAGGCGCTCCATATTTCCTGGTAAGGCGTCCCAGTCGCAGCGCACAAGCTTGAGCAATCGAAGATGAGGGAAAGCCTCAGCAAGTTGAGGAGCAGGCCCCCGTTGGTTGCAAAAACGGAACTCAAGCTGTTGCAGGTCCTTTGGGTAACCGTTCTGCATCCCCACCATCCAATCTGGGTATCTCGAACCTTGGTAGCAGCAGATTTGCAGTTTTTCAAGCCTCACGGGCGGGCACAGGCCATCAAATATCTCTGCTTCAACTTCTGGACTACACCTTGTACCATCCGAGCACCACCCTGTATCATCCGAACCCCACATTAGTGACACATCTATGAGCCGTTCCTTGGAAGCTAGATTGGCTTCAAGAGCTTCCTCCTTGGTTTTTACGTTTACAAGGCCACGGATCACCATTCTGCCACAAAGCTTGTTTAGGTCACTCAACTGCTTCACCTCGTGTTCATTACTTACTGTGAAGCCTGGTAACGTTTGGAGTGAGGTCAGGTTTCCTATGTTAGGACAATTCACCTCTGATCGGCAGAATATATGTCTCAATTTGATAAGGTTAACAGAGTGAAAATACAACTCTATGCCAGGACCAAAATCTAGCAGCTGGACATGGTGAAGTTTACTTAACCCGCTTGGTAAAAGTACCATGTCGTGAAATGTCCTGAAAGATAGATAGCGTAGATACTTTAACAGACCAATACATTCTGGGACTGATAACACATAGCTTTCCTTGGCGGTTGCTCTCTGATTGTAACCAAAAGCAACAGACAATATCCGCAATTTCGGCAGCCTCTTGCATATAATCTCAATGACTTTTTCCTCTGCTCGTATATCGATTTCGTCAGCAACATAAATAATCATAGTTCGTAAATTTCCCAATCGAGGGATCCTCTCAGTAATCAGTTTTGCATCATAATTCCAAATAAAAAGATGGCGGGCATCATGAGGGATATCTCCTTTCCAGCGTTCTACTCTCTGGCCCCTTGCATTGTCAATTCTGAAGCAATCATTTCCACCAACAGTGTCTAATAAATCATGCAACAAATCATGAATTGTAAACCAGTCAGTATCAGAACTGGATTCTTCTGGTTGCAGAAACGAGCATGACACTAACTCTTGAATGTATCCATCAGCTACATCTTCCATGTCCTCTGTTGCACAACTGGTTTTTACAAACCCTAGCGCTATCCACAAGTGAACTAGCTTGTCCCTTCTCAATTTGCATCTTCGAGGGAAAATATTGCAGAATTCAAAGCAACGCCTGATGTCCGGACTAAGTGGCTGATAGCTCCACCAAAGAGCACCCATGGTGTCATTCAACATGCCATGGTTGGCAGCAATTTTCCAAAACTTGATATCTTGGTTTGTTCCAAGCCGTCCTGCTACTGCTACTGCTGCAATAGGTGATTGGTGTAGCTTTTCTGCAATCAGCCTCCCAACTCCTCTAAATTCTTCATCAGCGACATTTGTACCACCCAATGCATAGTGCATAAACATTGAAAAGTACTGATCCTCATCCAAATCTGGCATTTCAATTGGCTCGTCGAGACATAGAGCTCCAGCTGCAACTTTTGTTCGAGCCGTCACCAGGATTTTGCTTCCTTCCAACCCAACTTTGAGTGGGGAGATTAGTTCCTCCAGCTGTGGGTCGTTCCTTGTCTTTACCCATAGATCATCCAATATCAAAAAGAAACGTTTTCCACTCAATGATTCTTGCAACTTGTCTTCCAGGTCCTCATGACCTGGTATATAGGAGTACCGATTTTTGGTAATATCTTTCAGCATTTCATGGAAAATATCCTTCACACTGAAAGTCTCGGACACATGAATGCACATGATAGTGTGAAAATGTTTGCCCTCCTTACGTTGCTGCTCCTCTATGAAATCTCGAATATACCGTGCAAAGGTAGTCTTCCCAGAACCTGCAACACCATATATACCAATCGCAGAGTAGCATGAACTAGTACCATGTGCGTTCTTGTGAAGCTTTTCCATGATAGAACCACGCAACTCCTCTCGACCAAATACCTTGCGGTTGCTAGAAGTTCTAATTTTGCTCCTGTTCTTGTTAGCAATATCATCCGGTGCGTTCTTTCTTACTGCACCCAAGAGTGGTGACTTCTTTATGTCACTAATGGTGCTTTCTACAATCTCTATTCTGTTCTTCAAGTTCAGTCTTGAGATAGCAGTAACGAGAAAATCTAATGCAGTGGCATCCTCCTGCAATAAGCGAAATCTCAACTGAGTATTGGCAGTCACACATGTATTTGTATCTATTAGAAGGGTTGCTTCGGTACACCCGCCCTCCTCAAACTTAAAACCCAACAACATTTGAGATTGTCTCGTACCCCTTTGTAATTAAGGGCATGATGGTTTTTTAAAATGTTATTAAGTCATAATCAATGATTTAATGAATAATTAAGTCATACATAGCCTATGAGTTAAAAAAAAGTCATATATAGCCTATACAAACCCATATAAATCCATATGCGTACGTATCTATGTATGGACAAAATCTTATACTTCCTCTGACCTATATTAACTTTCACAAATATGGATGTATTCAGACATATTTTTTTTTACGAAATGTAATATGGATCACAGGGAGTATATCCTAGTGGGCCTGCCTTTGCTCATGTTTATAGTGGCTCTTTCCTCGTCAACGCCGAGTGGTGACGCACCTGCTCCTTGTCGCCGCACAAAGACGCTGGTGCGTCCTAGGCAACGAGCAGGCAACAGCTACAGGTGATGTAAACGGTTCGTTTTGGTCTGTTTGTGTCGGGGTTCGAACAGAAAAATGGGTCGCGGTCCGGTCCGCCTGGCCGGCCGTGTAGCGGGCCGACGCATCCTGTCCGCGCAATCTTTTTTAGTCGTTCCGAATTTAAATCGAATGAAAATAGGCGCGAATTAAACTAAACATGCATTGATTCAAACGAAATTTACAATGTGATTTTTTTTACAAAAACTAATAGCTACAACGCCAGCAGCTGTGCCACCGCCAGCTACTTGTCGTCGTCGGAAACAAGGTCGGCGATGACCTCCGGCTGGGGCTGCGGCAGTGGGTTGATGACCACTCCGTGCGGGTGATCATGCCGCCGGCGCGGAACTCTGGGCGGCGGCGGCACCTCCTGCCCCTTGTACGCCGCTAGGAGCGGCGCATGCGGCGGGAGTGGTGGTGGAGGTGGCAGCGACACCAGGTACTCTACCACCATGCCCGTGAGGGCAATGGCGTCGTTGTAGCCGGGGTAGGCCTTATCCTCGTCGGCTTTGGACGCCTCCATGTTGGGGGAGGGCCTCCTCATCGTACCGCCGACCACAAGTGCCTGGTACTTCGGGGGTAGATCCCTGGTGCCCGGCGGTACATCCCCGCCTCGTGGCGGGGCGGCGACCTCCATGGCCTCATCGGCCTCCTCCTTGACGATGTGGTAGTCCTCGTCGTCCTCGACCGTCGGGGGGGGGGGGGGACTCATCGACCGCGTAGGCCTCCCACAGCTGGTAGTCGTCGTGGTAGGTGGATGTGCAGCGGGCGGTGTGCTCCCAAGCGAGGAAATCGTACCAGAACTGGCGGTTTCGTACGTGCGGTCGTTTCGCAGCGTCTTCGGGAGATTCTGGATGCGGCGGCGTATCTGCGCATCCAGCTTCGGTCCCGCCGTCGGCGGCGGCGGAACCGGCACCCTGGCGCGGTTGAGGTGCCAGTCGTGGGGGAGGCCGACGTCCTGGTGGTCGAAGCTCTGGTTGGCCGCCCAGAGCTGCTCGCACTCCTCAAGCAGCACGTAGCGGCGGTCGCGCTGCCATGGGGGAGGCGCCTTGATGCGCGCCCCCACCCCATGTAATCCTGGGGCCGGGGCGCAGGAGCAAGTTGGAGCAAGTTGGAGCAGGATGGTCGGAGGTGGGCGAGCCAATGGCGGTGGTGGGGATGGAGGCCTGTGCCTGCGGCGCGTCGAGCGGCTCAAGGAAGCCTCAATGTCATTCTTCGTCTTCTTCAGCCATGAGGGTATCTTCATGGTGTTGGCTCGGTGGAGGAGATTGCAGTGGTGTGTGCGGGAGCGGCGCCAGCTTGCGCCCGCTTATAAAGCACTGGGTGGCCACCGCCCGCGTAGGGATTAGAGCCTTCCCCTTCAATGTCAGCGTAGAAGCTCAGGGGTTGACGCGTTGGTCAGCGGCCAGCGCCTGAGCTTCTGCGCCGGTATTGATGTTGTTGCGTGTTGCCTCGTCGCGCCCAGTGCAGGCAGCAGGCCACCATCAGCGTGAAGTCACATCGGGGTCACTGCCATGCGGGCCTGCGGCGTACAAGACAGGACACGCGCGTTGTCCGCACGCGTTCGCGCCGACGCAAACCTATCCCAAATTTGGGCGAGGGATGGGTCAGTCCGGACGCGTCGGTCCGGATGCGTCGCATAGCTAGGGCATGCGCAGCCGACGCGCCAGTCCGGGTGGACCGATTCAGACAGGCGCGGACGCGATGCGTCGGACCGCTAGAGATGCCCTAACGCATGCCAGGATGGGCAAGTTGGGAGGTTGGTTCCTCATTTAGTCGAAGGCGGAATTTTTATCCTTTAGTATGCGGATGACACTATTTTGTTCATGGAACATGATTTAACCAAAGCCGTAAACATGACGTTGATTTTAGCTTTTTCGAGCAGCTATCCGGTTCGAAGATAAACTTTCATAAAAGCGATTTTGTTTTGTTTTGGTAAGGCTAAAGACGACGAGGATAGTTATACAGTATTTTTTGGCTATTAAGTGGGATCTTTACCATTCAAGTATTTAGGTTTTTGTATACATTATAGGACTTTGCTAAACAAAGAATGGAAACCGATATATGATCGGTTCAAAAAGAAACTTGCCTCTTGGTTAGGAAAATTGCTCTCATATGGAGGTTTGATGGTGGTGACGATATCCGTAGCATGTATATGAGGCACTAGCTAAGTGTATGTTAAACCAGATGAGCGCTATCATTTCGCCAAGAGGGCGTCTTGGGCTATGCGATATATTCCTAGTCCCTAGCTGATGGAGGGATTTCTTTATCTTCCGAGCACAAGGCTCTGGTGACATGATCTTCACCCATTGTCGGGTTTGTAGGTGTTGTTTGGAGGCTTCAAGTTTTTTTATGTATGTACTTTGTTTGTTTCTTTGTTGAATAATTTAATAAAGAATGCTGTATCCATCTTTTCGATGTAGAGCCTGGGGGTAATCCTCCTTATCGAAAAATCTAGCCTACCAAGGTTCCTTCTCTCCTTTTTTGTTATACCAAAGGGTGTAAGGAAAAGATTGGATTTTTATAGGTCACGCTTCTTTTGGCAAAGCGATGGGAAACAAGGAGTATCAACTAACTAAATGGAATATTATTTGTAGACTAGAGGACAAGGGGGTCTTGGTATTGAGGTATTGGACATCAAAAATAGGTGTCTTCTTTGCAAGTGGCTTTACAAATTACTTTCGGATGAATGAGTTTGGCAAGAACTACTTACAAACAAATACCTTAGTGGAAAAAACACTCTGTCAAGTCCAGGCAAAACCTACGGATTCACCTTTTTGGAAAGGGATAATGGGGGTTAAGGATGATTTCTTACAACGGGTTCTTTCATTATTGGTGATGGCTTAGGAACATGTTTTTTGGAAGATATTTGGCTTGGCGACACATCATTAGCAAATCAATATCCCACCCTTTACAACATTGTCAGAACTAAAAATATTTTAATGGCAAATGTTTTAAATCAAAATCCGCTAAACATAAGGTTTAACAGGATCTTAGTGGGTGACAAGTGAGATGCTTGGGTACAACTTGTCTCTAGACTAACGAATGTGCATCTCTCCAATGAAACGGATAAATTTAAATGGCACCTAACAACCACGGGTTCTTTTTTGGTTAAGTCCATGTATGCAGATATCATGAATGGGCATCAGTCTTCCTTAAAAAAATACTTGTGGAAAATAAAGGTCCCACAAAAAATTAAGATTTTTATGTGATTTCATTATAAAAAAGGTGATTTTAATTAAATATAACCTTGCGAGAAGACGATGAACAAGGTGTATGAAGTGTGTCTTTTGTGGTAATCACGAAACGATTGAGCACTTGTTTATATCTTGTTCTTTTGCACGTCTTGTTTGACGAGTTATGCACTACACATATAGTATACCTCCTCCCACCATTGTCAATAACTTATTTGAGAATTGGCTAAATGGGATCCACAAGAAAATAAAAGCCAGAATCCGAGTAGGGGCGTGCGCTCTAGTTTGGGCTATATGGAATTGTTGTAATGATGTTGTCTTTAACAGGAACTAGCATGGTGGCCCTCGCTAAAAGGTCTATCGTGCAAGGTGAGACATTGGCCATTATTTTTATATGAATATACTACTAAAGATAAATTATTTTCTTCTAGGAATTTTGATTAACATGCTTGTTTATCAAGAGTCAAAGTTCATAAGAATTAAGTTTACGGTTTTTAGATCCTCTACTTAAAATAGTATTGACACAGAGGATACAAAATATGAAACATATCAAGAGGGAATCTTTGGTGAGATAGCCCTTCACATAGCGATGTGTTTTCATTAAGCCAGAATATTTTATAGTGTGAGGGACTTTCTGGTCGTTAGCATGCCGACTAATGTTGTATCTTCATCAATCATGAAGGTTTGACATTTAAGTCAGATTATTCCTTCAGTAGAGAGGCATTCTCATCCTCGTGAGAATATGCGTTGACTCAACCATGTGTGTATAACTAAGTTGCTGATTTTGTTACAGTGAGAAATGATTATGTCGATAGTGCGACTAATATCGACTTCAGTAAGATTAAAATTCCATAACTCCAGACTTCCGCGAGCATTTTGGGAGTGTGTTGGTCTGATGGTTGTTATATAAAATTTTCATTTATGTGTACTCAACTATAAAACAATGCATGTAATGCGACTAATGTCGTGTCTATATTACTATCAAAATTCGTTGACTCTGAATTTCCTCCGGCATTTTGTGAGTGTGTTGGTCTAATGACAGCCGGATAAATTTTTCATTTGTGTGCACTCAATAAAAAAAACATACTCCTCGGTTCACAATTGCCTTTGTATTCATGGTTTAGTCAAAAACAAACTTTATAAAGGTGAATGACGTATGTGAGAATAATATCAACTTATAAATATAAAATCATTATTATAACAATCATCATAAATTATATTTTTGTATTATATGAATCTGGTACTATGGATATCGATATTTATTTCTAGCTAGATATTTGGTCATACTTTGTAAAAGGATTTTAATTAAACTTAAGACGCGTGATAAATAAAAGATCAACATTGTCAAATACCTAATCAGTTGCAAACAAATATACTATCATCATTCCTTTCCTATATTGTTGTCGCTCCTTAGTTTCATGACTCTAAGTTTCCGCAAACGTTTTTTGTAAGTATGTTAGTCTGACAGTCCTTGTATTCATGGTTTAGTCAATAAAAATTATAAAGTTAAATGGCATATGTAAGAATAATATCAACTTCTAAACATAAAATCATTATAGATACAATCATCATAAATATATTTTTATATTATATGAATTTTGGTACTATGGATTTCTGGCTAGATCTTTGGTCATACTTTATAAAAGGATTTTAACTGAACTTATGATGCAGGGTAAATAAGAGATCTAACTACAATTTTAATATGGTCAAATATGTAATCAATTGCAAACAAATATACTACTATGAGTCCTTCCCTAATTCCTATGTTGTTGTCGCTCCTTACGTATGATTTTTCTTTGCTGATATATTTTCCTTATGGTATTTCTGCTTTTGGTTATTAAAGAAAATGACCACTGAATGGTAGATATGATATAGCATGTTCAAAATTTAGCCAGCTGCTACACGGCTAACTTATCAAATGGATCTAGGTATTATCGAACGTGGTGCTAGTTTTTTTTTCTTTTTCGCAATAGGAACGTGGTGCTAGCTTTTTATTTATTTTTTCTACCAATCGGACATGGTGCTAGCTAAGTCCAGCCAAGGTAGTTAATCTTGTACACGGCTGACTTTTTAATTTTTAAATGGACAGACGTTTCGGTACAATGAAAAAGTTCTTTTAAATATGTTACGTGATGTACATAGCTTCAATATGGACCGTGTCAGACCAGATTAAACAGTTACATTACTATTTATGTTCTTAAATCCTAGCCACGAATTTTAGATCCGACTATCAAAATAAATTAAATGATATGGCTTAACATGGTGTCTATATTTTAGACCCCCCATATTGTGCTTTTAGTATATAGTAGATGCCAAATCTAATTTTTTACAGGTATCAACAGGGCTCACTAGTAGAAAAAAGGGCTTCCGTTTGACCCCTTTAGTCCCAAACAATTTGGTTCGCGACTAATATGAGCATTAGTCCCGATTCAAATGAAAATGTGGGCCAGGAAGCATTAATCCCAGTTCAAATGGAGGCTTTAGTCCCGGTTTGAGCCACCAACCGGGACCGGGACTAAAGGTCCGGCGTCCATTCCCCCCCCCCTCCCCCGCAGAAAAAACGTCTAAAACAAATAAACGAAAATGATAAAAACTTTAAATTTCAAAATCCTTTGACATGCATGTACCTCACGCAACCAACTTTTATGGAAAATTTGAAAATTTGAATTTTGATATTTTTTGCAAAAAAAAGTTGTTCTAAATTAAAACGGCTATAACTTGTGCATGCGGACTCAAAAAAAATGTATAATATATGAAAAACTATCTACACAAAATTTTACATCCGATTTCAACGGCCTATGGCCGTTTGCACAATTTCTTGTTTCTCAAAATTCCAAAGGGAAATATGAAAGCAGGAAGATTTTAGATTTTGTCAGAAATAATGAGAAAAAATGATTTTTTTTGGATTTTTTTCATTTCTTTTGTTGTTTCTTCTACTTTTTGGTCATTTTGAAGTTTTTTATTAATTTTAGAATTTTGGAATTTTTTAAGTTTTTTTATTATTTTTTGAATATTTTGAGTTTAAAAATTAATAATTAAATTATGCATAAAGATTATTTGGAATTCATTGATGCTTACTATTACTTAATCATTGTTGCTTATTTTGTGAATTATTTGGAATTCAAAAAATTAAAATCATATGTAACCAAAGTGTATGGGTTAATAGAATTGATAGCATAGCATTATCAAGAAGTCGCGAGCGCAGTGTTGGAAGGTAGTAGGGAAGGAATGGAGAAGTTAAGCGTGCTAAGGGTGGAGTAGTGTGAGGATGGGTGACCGACCGGGAAGTGAGGACCATAAGTATGTAATTTGACATGAGAATAGAGATGATTAGAGATTAAGTGGAGAGAGTATGTAATTTGACATGAGAATAGAGATGATTAGAGATTAAGTGGAGAGTGGAGACTGTTAAACAATTCAAATATTCAAAAATATGAAAATTTAAAAAAATCCGAAAAAAATTTGGGCTTTTTTTCAATAATTTTACCAAAAAATATATCGGATCCCTTTAGTCCCGGTTGGAGCCACCAACCGGGACTAAAGGGTCCTCCAGCCTTCTGCATACGACCTGGACCACGTGGAGGACCTTTACTCCCGGTTTGTGAGCAACCGGGACTAAAGAGGAGGGGCTTTAGTCCCGCTTTGCTAGTCCCGGTTGGACATCCAAAACTAAAGCTCCTTACAAACCGGGAATAAAGCCCCTTTTTCTACCAGTGGCTGCATAGTCGATTCACAGGTGGGAAAAAAAAATTCTCACCCAGAGACAGGATGGATCGCGATGCTAGGCGCATCAGCCAGGCCTGCTGGACCATGACCCAAGTTATGTCCAGGGCGCAATCCATCTAAACCGATTTGAACGGTTTAGGTCGCTGATTTGTGTCAACCGAGATGCCTTGAGACAAAGCCTTCCAATCTTCGTGTAGACCTCCCTGGATCAGGAGGTGCAAGCGGGGCAGAGACGCGGTTAGATCGATTGCTGTATAGAAAAATGTGGTTATACGGAAGTAATATATGGGCTTTAATTTGGATCTCATAGGCCCAGCCTAATTAAAACCAAATTAGACACTAATTAATGGCAAAAGACAAGGTGATCCTTTTCTTTCTTTTCTTTTTTTCTTTTTTTGAGGGAACAAGGTGATCCTTTTGAGTTTGGGAAGGAGAGTTAAAAAATGGTGACTATAATGCATAACAAATTTGATATCATTGGTGGAACAAAAATGGCCATGCTGAAGAAAAACAAAAACCAGTCTTAGAACAATACTGCCCATGAATCCTCGCGACAAAACACTCATTGCGAGGAAATGATAATCTCACTACCCCGGCGCTTATACAGTACTGCTACAATTACTTATGCCCGGGTTCGATGTGCGCTCTTCGGCCTCTATCTCGCGGGCAGTGGTGATGATCCGGACGACGTCGGTCCTCATCAGCGCGTCGGGGAGCCTAGGCACGGCTGTGTGCTGGATGTTGGGCCCCACTACCCAGCTCCGGCGGTTTCAACGGTGGACGCTGCATACTCTTCACAGCGGTCGACGGCGGAGCCATACTGGATTCCCATCGGACTGCTGCTTGGCGTGGCATCCAAAAGCCGGGGCGGCATCCTCGGACGGCATTTTCTTGGTGTCACGGTGGGATAGGAGGTGGCTCTTTTCGAGGCGGTTCTAGGCTCCGGCGCCTAGTTCCGTTGGTGGCCATACATCGTCTGGCGCGTGTGGCTGACGGTGTGCGTGCGGGCTTGGGACGGTGGTCTGGCCGGGTCCTCGTGAGGCGGGCGCTTGGTTTTGGGGTATTGCCAGGCGGAAGCCTTGCCTTGTCCTTCTGCTGAGGCTGATGGCGGCGGCGCCCTTTGCGTCGCGTGCTTCTTGAAAGTGTCATCGTAGCAGTACTATCGCTCCTCTACTCGGGTTTTATCGAGGAACCCTAGATCCCATGCCGGACCGGGCAAGGACAGCGTGCTTGTGTCGTAAGCTTGTTGGGGCCTTGCCTTGGATGTTTCGCCGGCTAGAGGGACAAGTGGAGTGCTTTGGTTGTTAGCGGCGGCGAGCTGTAGGGCAGCCTTCCCTACATTTGACAGTCGGGCGCGGCTTCGGGTTTGATGAGCTCCGGGTGAAAATCCTGCAACAACCCTTGTTGCTATCAGCAATGGCGGCGTTCTCGGATGTCGCTCCCCTTCTTGGAGGCATCGTTGTGGAGCCCCTTCACCATCCTTGCATGTGTTTGGCTTGTTCGCGTGGTTGACGTTGTCCTTTGTCTCGACTTGGGCTAAGCGGTGCGTGGCCCTAGGGCCGGTGTGGATGTTGGAGTGGCGGCTCCGTTTCTCGCCTTCGACTCGTTGCATTGAGGTGTGTGTGGGGTGTCGACTTTGATCGGTCGGGCGTTTTAGTCGTCAACTCATGTGGAGCGTGGCCTTGGGGTCAGCGTGTTGTGTTTTATGTTGTATCGGTTTTCAACCAGTTTTCTTTATAAACTGGTCAGTTTTCTTCTTCTATATCAATGATAGCGAAAATCTTTTGCCTCATCAAAAAAGGATAATTATGTTTGTTCCACAATAGATACTCCCTCCATCTTTAAAAGAATGTCTCAATACATGCAAATCTAGACAAAGTAGACGAAGATATGTATATACAATTTACTACTCCTTCCGATCCATAAATTTGTGCAAGTTTGCATCAGATAAGAAGTGGGCAATCAAATTGGGTGTGTACCTGGTTGTTTGTGATGCTAATCACCTGATAGGACCAATCGCGAAGAAAGCAGGCAAACCTAACGGCAATGCCAAACCAGTCCTCGAGGAAGTGGAAGATGTTGCATAGGCAAGAGACGCACCACCCCCAGGATTCCGAGGGCAAAGTGACCGGACCTGGTGGTTCATCAGAGTCTGAGGTCGCAGCACCGGCTGTCGCCGGAATGGGCTCGTCAGAGGGCCCAACAGTACTGGTAGTCACCGGAAGGACATCCTCTGACCTTTGCAAGCCGATGATCTTCCCCGCCCACCGCCGTAGCCACATGAAGCAGGTTGCCAGAGCGCCGTGGAGGCCAACAAGCTTGTCGGCCAACTCGTGGAGAGTTGGATCCGACCAGCGAGCGATGCAGGCCTTCACGGCGCCGTAGAGCCGCTGCCAACACCTGTTGCGGTACAACTCGATCTCCTCAGCATCGTCGAAGATGTCCTCCGCATCCTCTCGAGCGTGCCTCAGCATGCCGGCCATCTTGTCCAGCACGGCCACCTCGGATTTCTTTTTGTTTTCCCTCTCCAGCATCCTCTCTTGGTCAATGGCCGTCAGCGTCTTCATCAGGTCCGGGATGATGCAGAACTCCAGCTGTCGGAGCTTCTGCGACGGGTCGAACCCGAGGAAGGAGATGATTTTGGGCAGGAAATAAGTGATCACAGGCGAAACCAGCCAGCCCACCACGGCTGTGGCCGCAGTGACCTTCCAAGCAGTGGTCATGGAGCTTCTTCTTTCCTACTAGGAGCTGTGGTTGTTGCTAGGGCGGAGAGGAGCTACCGATTTTTGCCAAGCGGGGAAGGCAAAGCGAGGTAGGAATAAGGATATGACGAGAGGTCAGCGCTGATCTTAAAGCTTAGAGCATCTCCACCCGCCACCTCCCCTTCTCCCCCCCCCCTCCTCTCTCCCCCCACACCCCCAAACGGCGACCGGCGCAAGCGTTTTTTAAGCTTTTGGGGGAGCACCGGCGCCGATTTCAGTATGGAGGGCGGCGGTTTCCCAGCCGAGCCCTCCAAACGCCGCCCTAAAAGTCTGACGCGGCCCATTTTATTGTAGATTCGGTCTGAATATTGAAAAGAGGCATTCCCGCTGGTGCGATGTACCAGAAATAGCGCCACTGAGCCGAGGCGGAATACCGCCATATCCATATAAATTATTGAAATTATTGTTCACACACACAAATAATAAATAGTTTGGAATCCAAAGAAATAGATTACAAATAAACTAGGTGTTGTTTCCATTGAGTATCCATGAATGCATCACCAAATCATTTTGTAGTTGGCTATGTGTATTTGCATCTCGGATCTCTTGATGCATGGCAAGATAGGCAGCAAATGTGACGGGCACCTGCTGATCAAGAATCGCAAGAGGACCCTGGCGGTGATACGGTTCAGGGTCATACACCGGATGCTCCTGCTCACTCTCAATGATCATGTTGTGCATGATGACACATGCATTCATGGTCTCCCACATCTGAGTTTTCGACCAGGTAAGTGCAGGGAACCGGACAACATCAAATCGAGTATGGAGCAAACCAAATGCACGCTCAACATCCTTCATGCAAGCCTCCTGACACATCACAAACCAAGACCTTTTTACCTCCTGGCATAGCGCATGTGACAGTCTTCACAAATGTTGCACATCTTGGATAGATGCCATCCGCCAAATAATATCCTTAGTTGCACTTATGGCCATTGATCACAAAGTTCACCGGAGGAGCATGGCCTTCAACTAGCCGGGAGAACGCATTCGAGCACTGCAGTACGTTGATGTCATTATGAGATCCTGCCATGCTAAAGAAAGCATGTCAAATCCATAGATCCTGATCAGCCACAACCTCTAGTACCACACTGCAGCCTCCTTTATGACCTTTGTACATACCCTGCCTAGCAAATGGGCAGTTCTTCCATTTCCAATGCATACAATCAATGCTATCAAGCATCCCAGGATATCCTCGTGCTTCATTCTAGGCCAAAATGCGAGCAGTGTCTTCTTCATTGAGTGTTCTCAGGTAATCTGATCCAAACACCGACATCATTGCCCTGCAGAATCTAGACATACACTCCATGGCCGTAGACTCGGCCATGCATATGTAATCATCCTGTGAATCACTAGGAGCTCCATATGCAAGCATCCTCAAAGCAGCAGTGCACTTCTGAAGTGAGGAAAAAACCAACCATACCATTGCAATCCTTCTTGCATATGAAGTAGTTGTCGAAATGCTGAACGGCGTAGACAATGTCGAGGAAGAGCTTTGGGCTCATCCTAAAACGGCGCCGAAATACCACCTCGCCGTGCGATGGGTCGTCGGCGAAGTAGTCGGCGTAGAGAATGCAGTAGCCTTCCAACCTTTGCCTCGGCTTGCTCTTGCGGCAGCCATGCGCCGACCCTCCGCGCCGTGGCTTTGCATCATTGCAGGCATACAACGCCATGAGGCACGACAGCATCATCAAGTGCTCGTCGTCGGCGGCGGAGGCGATCTCGACTTTCTCCTCCATCAGAGCGGCGAACATAGTCTCATCGTCGGAGTCCATGAGCTCGTCCATGGCCTCGGCCATTCGCCGAACACCTCGTGTGCAAAGGTCGGGGTGGGGGCGCCGCGGTAAAGCCCGGCTGATCGGGGCAACACCGGGAAAAGGCAGCGGGTGGGAAGGTACGGCGTGATAGTATGGCGATTTGGTGGAAGAAAGATGTTCCGGCGGAGAAAGGTATGGCGAAGCTACACGGCGGCGCAGCGGCGATCTGCTGGAAGGTGGGTGAGATGGGATGGCAGATTTGGACGGCGGCGTGGCTGGGCGGGATTTGGGAGCCTTGGGAGAGGGGAGGCGAGTAGAGATGCTTTGTAGCTACGTCCCTGGCTGGGACGGCACACTCCGGCTTTGACTCCTGCGGCAGCTCTATGCCTCGTACACCACACAATGGTCACCATACACATGATTACCTGTTCAACGAGCCGTGGAAGACCACACACCCAAACGCGCCAAAATGTTGGCCCTTTCCGCGCAAGTCCGATGGAAGAAGTCTTTGCCACCTCCGCGTTTACTCTGGCTCAGCCTTTTCTGAGTTCACACTACTAGCAAACCCCGACAAAGCACTACTAGAATGCAATGGACATAGTCTATAATACTTTGGAGTTTTCTTCCTTCCAATGCCATGCAATTGGTGGGTTTCCTTTCGCACTGTACTAAAGTTGCTTCAGCTTGATAAAACTTGTTGAATGTTGCTACCTTACTTGGGATGTTTGGTTGAGCTTATTTGTGGCTTTTGGATTTTGGCTTACAAGCCACAAAAGCACCTAAATAGGTGCTTTTGGCTTTGGCTTTTTTCCGTAACATCTTGCAATTTCATAGATTCGGAGGAGGTGAAGCTTCAAGATCTAGCACAGTTAGACTCATTTTAGTCTGGATCACAACCTGGTTAACAACAAAACAAATTCTTTCTCTCTCTTCTAACATCTTCGTGTCCCTCCCTGGGGGCGGCTCGGGCAAACCCTAGCCCGCCGCTGCCACTCCCCTCCTCCACGTCCTCCACTCCCGCCGTTGCCGAAGGTCAATCGCCGCCGGGCCTTCTTCTCCTCGCGCAGTCAGGGTCAGCGGGGCCCCTCTGCTCCCTGCGCGGCGGGAACTCCGGTTGGTGCAGCGCGTCGGCCCTGGACGGCGTGGTCCTCCGGCGGAGATGAACACTGGGGCGGCGGCCCCAGGACCTCTTGGTGGTTGGGCGGCCGCGGAGGCCGCGGGGGCAGCTCGACTGTCGGATCTGCCCCCCCCCCCCCCCGCCTGTGGTCGCCGGCTCTCTGCTCCGGGCATCACGTTGCTGTCGGCCGACGCCCCCTCTCTGTGGTGCTTCGCCGGCGTGTGTGATGGGCTAGGACGCTGATGGTTGGTAGCAGGCTGGTGCGGCTCGTCTTCATCTCCGCGCGGTGTGAGCTGATGCTGGCGTGCTCGATGGGCCCTCTGGTCGAATGGTGGTGGTTTCCGGTGCGGCAGTGGCACTGCGGCTGTGCAGGAGGTGTGTGGGCCCGCGGAGTGCAAGCCGGTGGCACTGTGGTCTCCTTCATCGTTGTCCAACTGCGTGGGGGTGTGAAGGTTTGGTGTGCTTGGGTGAAAGCCTGACGGCGCGGCGTCCGTGGATGTCGTTGTCCTCCCTGGGGGGCCGTCGACGTGGAGCTCACCGACCTTTCTCCACCCTCGGGGTCAAGTCTTTGTGTGAAGACCTAGATTCTGCTATGCGAAATCAGACGACGGCATCGATCCTTCATCACTTCCCCTCTTGAGGGCGTCGTCTTGAAGCATTTGATCCTCTTCACACGCTCCGGCGGGCTGGACATACACGGCAACGATGTTGGCAGGAGGCCAACCGGCGATGCGGGTGTTCCGAGTGGAGGCTAGTGTGGCAACAACAATGGTGATGAGCAAGGGTCTGGTTGCAGCAAGATTGTGTTAGTCGGCTCTATTTCCGGCGTGTCCAGGTGGCTTCCTACCGGTCTCCTTTTGCTGTGAAACCAAAGCTGTTATGTCCTCTAGCGTTTCTCCATTTGAGCAGTGTACGATGACCTTCAAGGGGCGGTTTGGTGGTGACGCTCTTCTCCGACGCGGGTCTTGCGCATCGCCTCTCTGAAGCTTGTCATCAGAATAGGAGCTGTTGGCCTCTACTCGAGGAGTCGTCTGTTTGGCATAGGCCAACTTGAGCTTCGAGGAGGTTGTGTGGGTAGCTAGGATGGCTGTGTTCGCCCTCGCGACGGTCGTGCTCCATGACGGTCGTCCAGGGTGCTTGTTCTGGTTTTTGGCCGATTTCTCGTTAATAAACTGGCCAAACTCTGTACTTCTTCTCCTTTAATGAAAATGGCAAGACTTCTGCCTTTTTTCAAAAAAAAATAGACTATAGGTACATGCATTTCACAGTGGAACAATAAATTCAAACATAAAGAGTACATGACTCAGGAACCTATACTGTTCACGTTTTAAGATTCATGCTTAATAACTGAGGTGCAATATATACTTTGGAATCATAAAGCAAACATTCATGCTTAACTAAATCCATCTGCTCCATTTCGACTAAATCTTTTTGTAAAACTGCATTGTGTTATACTAGGTACTCACTCCGCTCACAATTATCTCGCATTCTCGATTTCATTAAAGTGAAACTTTAGAAAGTTTAACTAAATATCTAGGAAAACGTATCAACATCTTAAATACAGAAGCTACTAGATGGGCCTTGCGCGTTTGCTGCGCACACTTTTTGCTTTTAACGATTTTTTTTTAGGTTGTTCGTTTTTTCAAGACAAACATATTTAGCTACGGATTTTCCTGCTTGCATAATAATTCTATCACTTGATAGTAAACCACCATAACATAAGTATAACTTGTAATTCAATAGTCCTACTTAATCTGACATTTGTGGGACATGAAGAAAGTGCACCTTGTCAAGCTTGGGGAACATTAAAAAGCTTATAAGTCCGTGCAAATTAATCACAAAATAAGTTGTTTAAAAAACTGTTTGAGCAACAAGTGGCTATCTTCCATCATTGCCCTCCTTCCATTAGTAGGAACACAATATGACTTGAAAGGGGAAGAAGGATTTCTTTCAGAAACTCCCTACATGTAAACCTGTGATTAATAAAGATGACTATTCAGAAATTAAGTTCATAGACACAAAACATGAACATAGCACTCTCAAATGAACCTACTTGACAACCAGAGGACAAATTAAGGGATCAATCTAGTGAGGGTATCTTGGGGCAAAGTGCTGACTATATTTTAGCAGGATAAGTTGAGAACAACTAAATATACTTTGTGAAAGAAATTAAGAAGCTGTCTAGTGGAGAGCAGGTACATAAGATAATTGAACTCTGATGACCCTCTAACTTCACCATTAGTGCTAATAGATTCTAATAATATTCCCTAACTGATGGAGTACCCCTCCATTAAAAAATATGTGAAATTTTAGAATCTGACACTATTGTAGTATTTGCAGGACTGCATACTATAAGAGAAAAAAATCGGGTAGCCCGATAATAGTAGTGATATAAAGAATTTTCGGTTGAAACATGAAAGTAAATTTGCTTATAAGTAGTACAGAATGAATCTCTCTCAACTACTCAACCTACCTGGAGAACAGATGTTTCCCATTAGCAATTAATTCAGCTTTCATTCAGACATCCAATTACCTGCCAATTAAATGTGAAACAAGTTGTATCCAACATAGGTAATGTTGTATTGCTCTTGCTCATCTTGATTTTGTTGAGAATCTCAATTGTGATATACCATCACCCAATATTTGACAACTTTATACCAAGGGAACTCTACTAATATAGCCTAAATGATTATGCGAAACAACCTGAGGGAAGGCGTTGTAGTGCAGGTAACAAATCAAGGATGCACCCCGAATCAGGAAAATCAACACGCAAAGTTATATTCAGAAGATACAGAAACGGCCAACAACCACGAACGCAGAAAAATAAATGAACCCCAGACCAACCCCAAAGAATTCCAAATACATTTACACTATTTGTTAGAGGACACAGAGCACAAAAGATAGAAACCCACAAACTATCGCCCATGGCCCTAGAGAGAGACATACGAAAGCGGTGCATAAAAGTTACTACCGTGAGCTCCAACAACCAGGGAGACAGAGGTGAAGCAGCAAATACCCAAAAATCATGTGAACTCAAAGATAATGAGCTTTGATATTGATTTTTTTACCCATCAAAGGAAAAAAATGTGAAATGAATGGATTCACTCCCTACTTCTAATTCTAGCAACTTATTTGCCATCTTTTTTTCTTCGATAAAGGGCATTTATTACTTAGTTTAAGCAAATACACCAGGCATCTGCATAACAAGATGCACACAGCCGTTCGAAAGTTCAAGTTCAAGATAACAGGCAAAATACATATCGTTGCGAGCAATTGTAATTCGCCTAGTCAACTAAAGGGGGACCAATCCGAAGATTATGCGGCCACCCATGTGGGGAAAAAATATCCCTCGCCGTATCCTCCAGTCGTGTACAGACCTCCGTAAATAGGTCTCTGTTCTCCAGTCGCTGGAGAGGTGACCACAAACGGAGCGTAGCTGTACATCTGTAGATAACCTGCAAGAGAGAACAATTTTTATCATCAAAAACTTTGTCATTTCTACATAGCCAAAGTGACCAGATAACGGCTATCGCTCCCACCCTAATTAGCGTTCTAAACCTGAGGTCAATACCATGAAGCCAATTTCCGAAGACATTGGCAACACTAGTCGGAGGGCGCAGGCTGGAAGCAGCTTGGATGATTGACCATATAGATCTGGCAAAGCGGCACTGGAAGAAAAGGTGTTTGATAGTCTCGTCTTGAAGACAAAACACACATGTTTTACTTCCATGCCAATTACGCCTAGCAAGATTGTCTTTGGTTAGGATCACTCCCCGACGCAAATACCAGGCAAAATTTTTATTTTTAAGCGGTATTTTCATCTTCCAAATCTTCTTGTTATTATCAACTGGGATATCGGATTGCATAATTGCTTTGTAAAGAGAGTCTACCGAGAATGTCCCGTTGCTGTGAAGATTCCAACGGAATTCATCTGGGCCCGGTGACAACTGAATGGACTCCAAACGTTGTTGTAAGGTATTCCAATCAGTTAATCTATTACCCAATAGGACTCTTCTAAACGATACAGCCGGCGGTGAGGTTGCCATTACCTTAGCAATGGTATCACTTTTGAACCGGACTATACTGTACAATGCAGGATACTGATCTCGTAACGGGACATTATCCAACCAGGTGTCCTCCCAAAACCGTATCTGCGATCCGTCGTTAATAGAGAAAGTACCATGCGGGAAGAAAAATTTCTTCGATGCCATTAGGCCAGCCCAAAAATGCGAGTCACCAGGTTTCCAACAAACTTGGGATAACGGTTTCGAGCCAATATACTTCCTCTTAAGGAGGGTCTGCCAGACACCATTTTCAGTAAGCAGCTTAAAAAGCCATTTACCTAGTAAGGCGGAATTTTTGACTTGTAGGTCGTGTATTCCGAGCCCACCTTGGTCCTTTGGTCTGCAGACCACACTCCATTTAACCAGTCGATACTTCTTTTTCTCACTATCCCCTTGCCAAAAGAATCTTGATCGATAGTAATCGAGTTTTTGCAAGACTCCTTTAGGCAGAAGAAAGAAGGATATCATATACAGTACCATATTAGAAAGTACTGAGTTAATGAGAACCAATCTTCCTCCCAGAGATAATAATTTACCTTTCCAACTAATTAGACGTTTTTGGAGTCTCTCTTCAACAGCTTTCCATTCGGCAATAGTCAATCTCCGATAATGAATCGGAATGCCTAAATACCGAATAGGAAATTGCCCCTGCCCACAGCCAAACAACTCGGCATAGCTGCTAGCCGCGTCCTGAGCATCTCCAAAACAAAACAATTCACTCTTATGGAAGTTGATCTTTAACCCAAAGAGCTGCTCAAAAGCCGCCAAAATTAATTTGAGGTTCTGAGCTTTCTCCAGGTCATGTTCCATAAAAAGAATTGTATCGTCGGCATATTGAAGGATCGATAAACCGCCATCAACAAGATGAGGAATCAATCCTTCAATCTGACCATCCGCCTTAGCACGTTCTATCAATATAGCGAGCATATCGGCTACAATATTAAATAACATTGGTGATAAAGGATCACCTTGCCGGAGCCCCTTTCTTGTCTGAAAATATCGGCCAGTGTCATCATTGACTCTGATGGCCACACTACCTCCAGACACGAAATCATTGATTAAAGCGCGCCACTCAGGAGAAAAACCTTTCATCCTTAGAGTTTGTTGAAGGAAAGACCACTTCACCTTATCATAGGCTTTTTCGAAATCTAATTTTAAAATTACCCCATTCAACTTTTTGGTATGGAGTTCGTGAACCGCTTCATGCAAGATGACAACTCCATCGAGAATGTTTCGTCCTTGCATAAAAGCAGTTTGCGAAGGTCGAACCACATGATCAGCCACCGTATTAAGTCTAATGGTGGCCACCTTCGTGAATATCTTGAAACTTACGTTTAACAGACAGATAGGTCTAAATTGTTGAATCCTTTCTGCCTGATTAACCTTGGGTAACAAGATAATCTCACCAAAATTAAGACGAAATAATTCTAGCTGTCCATTGTGAAGCACATTGAACAGATCTAGAAGATCCGATTTAATGGTATCCCAAAAAGTTTGATAAAACTCTGCAGGAAAACCATCCGGACCCGGTGCTTTATTATGTTCCATTAGAAAAATAGCTTTCATGACCTCTTCCTCTGAATAAGGTTCAGTAAGAAAACCATTTTCCTCCATAGACACCTGGGGGATATCCTCTGTTTGGGTCTCATCCAGAGAAAAGGAACTTTCTTCCGGTTCCCCAAACAGATTCTTGTAATAGTTTGTAATATAGGCCTTAAGATTCTCATGTCCTTCAATCCGCCCATCATCCTGAACAAGAGAATGAATACGTTTCTTCCGATGTCTGTCATTGGCAATACCGTGGAAGTATCTTGTATTGGAATCTCCCTCAAGGATAAACTGGGCTTTGGATCTTTGGTACCATTTGAGTTCCTCCTCACGAAGGAGACTAGCAATTTGCGCATTTGATTGGCTTTTCAGCTCAATCTCCTGTGCAGATAGTGGTCTCACTTCAGCTAAGGCCTCAAGGCTATCAATAATAGACGATAAGCGTAACTTCTCCTTTTTGAGAATACCAGCCGTATGTCTAGCCCAACCGGAAAGGTGTTTGCGCATAGCGTGAATCTTGTTATTCCACCTTAAAATCGGATTGTTGCCCGACACTGGTCTTTCCCAAACACTCTTAACCATATCGTGGAAGCCGTCCCGCTGCAACCATCCGAGTTCGAACTTGAATGGACGTTTAAGCAGCGCACTGGGCGTCCCAGTGGTAAGAAGAATGGAAGCATGATCAGACAGTTTCTCAATACGTTCGAGTGCGCGTACAGATACCATGGGGAATTTATCTTCCCACTCAGAATCCATTAACACGCGATCAAGTTTTTCGTATGTAGGCTCCGGAAGGGAGTTGGCCCACGTAAACTGTCGACCCGTCATTGCCACCTCTCTCAAGTCTAAGCTGTCAATGACCGCATTAAACAAGAAAGGCCAATGCTCGCTAAAATGGCCTTTACTTTTCTCATGACGGAATCTTAGCAAATTAAAATCCCCACCAATAATAATCGGGTGTGGATTATCCTTTGCCAGATTAACCAGTTCACGTAAAAAGTCAGCCTTAAACGCGTCTTGGGCCGCTCCGTAAACCGCCACCAGATCCCAGATGAAGTTATCAACCTTGTTGCGGATAGTGAGCTTAATATGATAATCACCATCCGAACAGGTCAAAACATCCATTGTATCTGATCTGACGCCGACAAGCATGCCACCAGACCGACCACGGGGAGGGCGAGAGAACCACTGAAAGTCAATTCCGCCGGATAAACGGTCAAGAAGACTTTGTGAATAATTCCGCCGCCCCGTTTCAGACAAAGCTAAAAAATCAAGATTGAAATCTTTACAACAATCGGCACAGTAAGAATGTTTAGCCAAGTCACCAAGACCTCTGCTATTCCTGAACATGCCATTCATTGTGAAACTTTTCTTGATTTTTGAGCCTTACCAACCTTACGGGATTTCTTTTCAGCGGAAGATTTAGAATTGCGTCGGGATGCTTTTAGATCATAAAATGAACTAAGTCCCGGTTGTTCTAAATCAACCTCCAAAATACTCCCAACGAGAGAGGAAAGGAGATGACTATCAGTCTCATCCTCTTCATCCTCTAAGGGAGTAGTCTCAGCCCCAGTCGAAACCTTTGGTATGACGGTTAAACGTTCATATTCCAAATGTCTCAAGACATTAGCCGAAACAGCAATATCTCTAGAATTAGTACCTAATGAAACGCCTACGCTATTCAAATTAGAAGAAATATAAGAATCTGAAAACTTAATGAAAGAAGCAGATTTTTTATTACCAGCAACGTCGAGGTTCTTTTCGGCCTTATGGCGCATGGCCTTCTGCATCATGTCCTCGTCCGTGTCCCCTGATCCATCCTCCGCCATGGCATGTCTGCCGCTCCGCCTAACCACAGGAGGCTGATGCGGCTGCGGAAGACATGGTGAAGAGCTTGTGCGAGGTGAAGAACTCGTGCGAGGTGAATATGACGCCGATAGCCCGGAGAGGGAAGTGGTCGATGTCGACCTCTCCAAGCCCGTCTGAGCAGAACACACCGCCGTCACCACAGCCCTCTCCACAGGCTGGATATGCTGCGTTATTTCATGTGACCCATCAAGCCTAGGCACTCCGACCAGGCAGTCCACAGTACCGGCGTTACACGGCGCTGCCAGCAAGTCGGAGCTACGCGACGATGGATAGGCCGCATTCCGCGCAGCGCTTGACGAACCCAGCGCCATCTCACTGGCTGGCGGCGGAGGCTCGCAAGGCTGCAGTGGCGAGGCAGGCGCAGCGGACGACGAAGACAGCTCGGAGACCCGCGCAGGGCCAGGCAAGCACCCGGCCTCCTCCCTGGCCGGAAGCGGTGGCACGCCCGGCCGAGCTGCCGCAGGATGACAAGCCGCAGCGGGCGATGAAGCCAACGCCGAGCCAGCCATTGCCGATAGTGAAGTAGAGGCAGACGGCGTCTCGGACATCAAGGCGTCACCTGGCAGGATCGACGCAGCAGCGTCTACAGCAGCTGCAGGTGAGTCTGCCGCCTTCCCCGGAGGGACCACCTCGGACAGCACAGGTTCAGGTCGCGTTCTACCCTGCATAAAAGATCGAACCCGTGAAGGCTGCACGGACCGGGGAGACGACTTGTTAATCACCGTAGAACCTCCTGAAGCAATCATATGTGGCGAGTGCACTCGTGCCCGCTCGACCAATTCCTTTCCCCTCGGGGTAGAAGGAGAGTTGTTGTACGGAGTTAGAGCAAGTGTCACGCCAGCAGACGGCGCAACAGCCTTCCCATAATCGCGGACAGCAGGGGTAGTATCGACTTCCATGTTGGCAGCCTCCGGTGCTGATCCGGAGGACGGACCACCATTTTTATCCTCATTCGAACCCTGAGCATCATCATCGTGCCCACTATCCTTCCAAAAGAAAGGTCGGAACTTTGGGTCGGGTAAAAAGTCTGGTGATTCCCTACGGTAGCGAAACCTGTACCCATTTAGTTTTAACAGCGATACCACTTCAAGGCAAGGCAGATTAGAGCCATGAGTATGTTTCTCCAAAGCAGACAAGTCTCTCATAGCAATGAGAATGCGCACGATGCCCTTGCTCCGAAGAGTAACAAGATCTACATCCTGAGTAGTCCCAATAAGAGAGCCAACCGCCCACATACCATGAAAATGTCTAACAGTGTAAGGAACACCATCAACCTGCACCCAAACAGGATCCATGACAAACTCCGGAGCGATATCCTGTCTTCTCCAAGAAGAAAAGGTAACCTGCGCATTATGCTTAGGCACCCCCATCTGCATACCATCAATTCTGGAGACATCATCATCAGACGGCAAACCGATAAGAAAAGCATTAGGCCCATGAGCAATAGCCTCCCACTTCCAGTCCGAATTACCAGGACACATGCGAGCCATCAACTTCTGAATATCATCAGCTGTAACCGTATCTCCAGAAACCTGAACCAATGCTGTAGGTGCACCCGTAGGAATCAGATGAGGCTTATAAACCGAATCAGGTAAATGCGCATCCAAAGTATCAAAATCACCACAGCCAACAAAAAAACATTGCGGCTTCGGAAGCTTCAGAACAGGGCAACGAACCGTGGGGTGTCAATCCGTGTCACATACCAGACAATAGTGAACCACCTTGCAGCCCTTAGTTGCATGAGAATTGACAGCACACTTCCAGCATCTGACCGCCTTCTGGGGCTTAGAAAGACCAATCTCGGTCGAAACACCGTCAGCAACTGCCACGCCAGCAGAGATCATGGGTGGCGCCTGAGCAATGGCCGAAGAAGACGCAAAATCAGCAGCATGACCTTGAGACCCATTATGCGCTGTGATATGCACCATTGGCTGCGGGACAGTGGCAGCATTCACCATGGCAGGCCCCTGCGCCGGAGCTACGTTCTTCTTTTTCTTGCGTTTCTTCGGCGCCACCGGATGGCTCGGATTTGGAGGAGGGGCCGGCGCAACCCCGGGCTGCTGATACGGCTGCAAAGGAAATTGGCCTGGCGCGAAACCTTGAGCCACCGGAGGGCCATCTAAAATCGGAACCATCACAAAATATCCATCAAAAGTTTAAGAACTTTTTTAGCCATATGTTTTAGCATATTATTATCCTGTGTCATTACTCGGAGACATTTTCCAAAACCTACTCAAGCATTAATTATGTATCTCTCAGGTGTCTCTATTTACTGGGATCCAGGCATCACATGACAACAAATAAAAAACAATATTTTTGACTGTTGATGCAATTGCCGCTTGACCCATAAGACCGTTTTTGTTGTTTATAGTAGTAACTCCAACATCTTTTTGTTTCCACTGTTGGGAATATGTGGGATTGCCAAGACAAAACACTCTTTAGGAAACCCACATTCACAGCATATTGGGGGACAAATCTTAATAGAAAAGATTTTATTATAGATCAGAGAGAACCTGCTTATGATTAATGGTGACGATAAAGGGAGCAGAAAGACTATAAGTTCACTCCCCGACGAAACAACAGTAGAAGGTCGGACTGTGGTTAATATAGTTAACTGAAATAGGTTAACTTAACAAAGTCCCATGATCCAATTTGTGCGAGACTAATTTTAATTAGGGTATATATTGTGTTTTTTTCATTCATGCAAAGCTATGATTACTAAACCGTGTTATATGACAAAACATGCAGATAACTTTAAAACAAGCTAATACTAAATTAAGTTTTAATTGCCCAAGGTTAAAAACTAATCTATACCTTCCATGTTTAAACTGATTTTCTCCTTTTGTCATATAAATCAGAAAATAAAATCACCTCCATTAGCCATTGCATGTGTAGTGGTCTTTTCTTCATAACCTGCGTGATGGAAAAAGGGAGCAGTCTGAATCTAATGGCATAAATCACCTTAAGTGTAAAAGAATCCTTGCAAAAAGAAACTGAATTGAGGCATGCAAATAATTCATTCCTCGCCTACAAACTACTAACACTACGAAGTATATGCACAAAGGGCCCAAAAAAATTGTTAGCATTATAGCTCGGCATTTTTTATTTCTCCGCATAGGTAGGTATAGATTGAGAACTCAAGATATATAAGATTTAAGCCTTTGGTTATCCTACACACAGTTTGAAAAAATGGACCTGGCAAGAGAGGATCAATAAATCTTCTTTTTTGAACTTTTATGCAGAATATGTTCTTGCGCTCAACTGATCTGGAAGTAAAACTACATTTGAGTACATAGATTACAGAAATCAATCAAATACTCATTGAAATAGTTGATTTGCCTCACAAATAGACATCATTTGGTTTGTCAACTTCAGAAAACACCAATTGCTAAAAAGTACTTCAGATAAAAAGAATCATACAGAGTCGTTTGAATGGAAAAAATATACAGGTTTCTGATCCAATTAATGAATCTTTATCGAATCTTGATGCCCCTGCCACCTGCAGCAAAGGGTAAAACAATAATGCCATTTTTTCCACCCCAACAACACCCAACATGCCGGTTAGTATATCAAATCAGAATACAATCTGGTCAAGAAAAGGAAGCATATTATACTATCACGCCTTAGACAGCAGAAACATTCGAGGAGAGAGGTACCTCGGTCTCCCCTGATTGTTATTCAACATACAGTATCAAGAATCACCTTTGTTCAAGTCTTGTGATAAATTACTTTCAACGAATATAAATATGGGAAATACAAACTGCACAAGAGTCTTGGAAAGGAATAAAATTAGGTGACAAAATATACCTAGTAATCATGGAAAAGGGATTTCTATGAAGTCACCCCCGTTACATCAAATACTGTATGTGTGTAGTGAACAACTGATGTCTTTAATGATGCCACTATGATTTCAAATTTTGTAGATAAAAATCCAAAAAAAAAATGTAGATAATTCATTAAAACTATCTACTAATAAGTGGCCCAAGGACGGAAGATCAAAACTAAAACTTTCAGTACAGTGGACAGTGACTATGAGAAATGTAAACCTTCCCAAAATAACATGAAATTAAGGAAACTAGCATGGTGGCCCTCGAAAATGCGAGGGCATTACTTTTAGTGTCTTAAAAAACTGCCAAGTTGGTTTATGTTGAATCAAGTAGCCACAAAAAATTATGCTGAAAAATAATATAACAATTTGATAATGTATATGTAAAGATAGATCAATTGCGGTACATTAGTAATAATAAGATCCAATGAGAAGATGTTCCAAACGCGTTTGAATAAAGGAGGTTATACCATGTTAGTGGTTGGGTGTTTTTTTCCTTGTGTTATAGTTCTAAGCTCATACCTGATTTTGTTGTTGATCATGTATGTTATTTACTATATCAATAGTAGAAATGCAAGTTAGATTGTGAAAACATAAATTCAGGATAAATTGCTTACGCTGCAGCTTTGCTAATTTATGAAATACATTATATTGCTTGACAAAGTGACTGCAAAAGAAGAATACCCTGTCATGGAAAAGCGAGCAATCAAATGATGCAGAACTTATTTATCATACTCAACCAGTTTTTTCTCCAATTTATTTTGTATCTTCAACCTGATTATTCGCAACACAAAATTAAGCCCACTTGGACATCGACTTTTCTTAGTAGTGTCATCATAAATCCAAATTGATTAAACTGCGTATGAATTTTCCCATGATCTCTAGATCAATAAATAAATTTTATTTCTTATATGAAGTGCACTGTTTTGAAGAAAGAGCTATTGAAAGGAACTTTTAGAATGTTTAATTATTTTATTTTATTTAAAATTATTCACTGAATGTTGATTTTAAGTTCAGCATCATGTTAGGCTTGTCGAACTGATCGAAACTAATACTATCTTCATTTAAAATTAATTGTCTCAACTTTATCTGGATACACATGTATCTAAACTTGTTTAAGTGTGTGTGTGTGGATATATATAAATCTAGAAAAAGTTAATATAATTAATTTAAAATGGAAGAAGTATATGGTTTAACGAATTTTGACTCAGGTGTAAAAAACTGCAAGTCTATTGGTCACTGACGATGACTACACATGCAATCCCTTTCCTTTATTTCACCAGTGCATTGCATATCCGGCCAGAACTACAGTTTTTTTGTGGCACATGTGTCTTTGCGTTATCTAGCCGGACTCTTTTTTGGCATAATCAATTTGAAAAGTCTACGTTTAAAAAGAAAATATGGACACGTCTAGTAGTTTAGATGTCTAGTCTAGATATAAACCATTTAAACGGAACAACACGCTACACAATTAATATTTTTTATTATTATAGCCACTAATTGTATACTTAATTATTAAAATAATTTAAATTTAAATGATATTGCTTAACATGATGATTTTATCAGACATTTGTATATTGCTTTTAGTATATGCATGTTTTCGCTCATCGTGTAACGCTGCTTTGGCTAGGACTGCACGGTTTCAATCGATAATGCATCCACACATTTAATTGAATTGCGACCAAATTTTAAGCGTCGTGGTGGCCGTTCATGTGATATAAGGGGGAGAGTTTTGGACGAATAGAGTAATATTCATCCAACAGAATTCAAAAATTATTGACGTGATGATCGATTTTAATTGATATATGAACACTATGGAGGCCTAGCTAAAACATTTTACGGGATTAAACGGTTGAATTGTGGTCATCAATATCATATCTAACCTCTTAAAATAATTTTGATGATATATATATCAATCTTTTTTTTAGTTTGAGCCTACCCTACCTCTACATGTGTATGTGTTTAGGTGACAATCGAATCTGTCACGTTTCTTCAAACCTTGAGCCACCTAAGCTACTACATGGTGTTCACGTGAAAATCCAATATATGTCACGTGTTTTATTTTCTGGAAAGTTTGGGCCTAGTCTAATTGTTTATGTTACATGAAAATTTTATCTCTTACTTTTTTAAAAAGGCTGAGCCTACGTGAGCTGAGCCGGTACACATGTGTTCACGTGACAATCCAACATGTTACGTGCTTTGTTACCCTTTTTTTCATTAAATCGCAGCCGTAATTTTTAGATCCAACTATTACGATTATTTTGGATGATGTGGATTAATGTGGTGGCTTTATTTTAAGACCCCGTATTGTGCTTTTAGTATATAATAGATAAACTATATTATCATGACGATGGAGAAACTATGAACTACTGATTTTATATTTGAACCTTAGGCGGCGATTTTCGATGCATCACAACATGCTGCATGGGCAAGGAAACCTGATACTTTGGCATATATATTCCCACACCAACCAATAGATATACATATACATCGAGTAACACAAATTGGCATGTGAAAGTACTAAATCAGGGAGGTGTAAGAAAATTAGCCAGTAACTTAGTAAATCCCTACAACAAACAGCGGAAAGGTTTGTCGGCTTTGTGTGCGCAATATAATCCGACACATAAAAAAATCAAAGACTACACGATGCGAAAGAGTTTTACCTAGAACCGAGGAACAGAACACAGAAGAGCACACCACTGTTGAGAGATGTACTGCCCACGATTTCGTACAGGCGAGAGGGCATGGCCGCTTGAGAGATGGTTGAATAAGAGGGAGCGCAACAGGGAATTGGAAAGTTGGATGGGCAGGGAGGCAACTCAATCTAGACCATAATGGTCCAAAATCCTAGCACCAAAATCTCCTCCGTAATGGCAGCCACCAGCAGCGCCTCAATTGAGCAGGTACCAAAAAACAATCAGCACAAGAAAGGGAAGATGCAAACCAGAAATGAATGTGGGAGGGAGAATCGAGCACCAGCACCACTGCATCTCCTCCTGGTAAACACAACAGCAAACCCTAGGTAGTACGCCATGGACGCATGTTGAGTGAAGCGTGTGGGTCGCAATAGCAAGCTAGCCAGGCCAGAAGAAGGTCAAGACGACCTGAGATCGATGAGTAAATTCGGGACGAGATGGCGGCTGCACAGCTCGTTACCGCCGCCGGTGGAGGAGGCACTGGACAATGCGGCAGATGGAGGGGCGCGTTGGGGCATGGGCTGAGCCACTGAGAAGGTGCACGGGGCGACACCCGGCAACAGTGGCCGGCGAGGCATGCGAGACGGCCGCTGAGGTGCGCCACAGGGCTCGGGAGGCACGTCGGTGACGTGGGAGGCATGTGGGGCTGCCGCGAAGGCGTGCGCCAGTGGCCGGCGGGGGGACACACACATGCAGCGCGGCAGCGGCCATGCCCACGGCCGCTCAGAATGGCTCCGGTAGAACGACGCTGAGGAAGCAGAGAGCAAAGTGAAATCGTCACCACAACAAGGAACCCAGGAGAGAGACCGACCTCACAGTCAAAGGCAGCAAGGAACCGACCCCGCGAACCGTATTCCACGCATCTCCTGCCGAGGTACACATCAACACGCCCGTCGCCGAACGTTGCACAGAAAGAAACGAACCGACCCTGAACATACCAACTACCCGGAGTAACCACAAGGCTTCAATTCTAGGGAGCTTGATGCTCCTTAGGGATTGTATTAAAATCATCGTAAAGTATATATCTCACAGTATATACTTTTGGTATTAATAATGTTGATATTTCTTCTTATTTTTTTTATCAATTTGATAAAGTTTGACTTTGACCAAACCTAAAACGTGAGATAAATAAAAACAAAGGGAGTATGAACCACAATGATACGTCCATTTTGCATCACTATTTTGTATCATAATTTAATGTTATTTATTGATATATTTCATATTTAGAGTTGATACTTATGTTATTTCCTTTGTTTTCACATGTTTGATGATCATTGGAGGATTTGCTGCCGGAGTCAGGATTCTGCTAGAAAAATGACCATCAAGGGACCATATTTTGAAGATCAGGAAAATTCCAGAAAAATACCAGGAAATTATATTTTTCCAGAACACTCAGGAAGCCAGAAGGAGGAGTCGAGAGGAGCCAGGAGGGGCCCTCACGCCAGGGTGGCGCGGCCTGACCCCTGGCCGCGCCAGCCCTGTGTGAGGCCACCCTGGCCCACTTCTGCCATCGCCCCTTCGCGTATTTCATCATCCCCGAAAACCTAAGTCAAGGGGGGGGGGCTCAGAGTTAGACACCGCGCCTCTGCGGGGCAGAAAACACCAGAGAGAGAAAAGCTCTCCGGCAGGCAGAAATCTGCCGGGGAAATTCCTTCCCGGAGAGGGGAGATCGTCGCCATCATCATCACCATCGCACCAGACTTCATCGGGATCATCATCATCATCTCCATCACCAGCACCTTCATCTCCACCATCACCACGTCATCCCGTTGTAACATCTTGAGTTGGATCTTGCTATATTCATAGGGGAAACTTTCCCGGTGTTGATTACTCTTGTAGTTGATGCTATTGAGTGGAACCGTTGAATTAAGGTTTATGTTCAGATTGTTATTTACCATTATTTCACCTTTGATCATGATCCATATGATGTCTTGTGAGTAGTTCGTTTAGTTCTTGAGGACATGGGAGAAGTCAATATGTTAGAGAAATATTTAATGGTTTGATATTGTTGTGGTGCTATTTCACTAGTGGTGTCATGTGAACGTCGACTACATGATACTTTACCATTTATGGACCTAGTGAGATGCATTATGTATTTGGCTACCAATTGTGGGGTTGCTAGAGTGACAGAAACCTAAACCTCCGTTGGGAAACCTTTGCATCAGGGAGCGTAGGATCTTAGAGTTTAAGGCTGTGGTTAGATTTATCTTAATTACTTTCTTGTATTTGCGGATGCTTGCAAGGGGTATAATCACAAGTGCGTATTTATCCTAGTAAGGGTAGTGCGCTAGCACAGGTTCACCCCCATAACACCTATCAAACCAATAAAGACTATTGGCTTTATGAAGCGAAAGCTCTTGACAGAAACTCCCGTGTGTCCTCGAGAACGTTTGGTTATTATAAGTTACACAACCGGCTTGTCCTTTGCTGAAGAAAGGATTGGGACACTTGCTGCAATTGTTACTACTGTCTTTTATTTACTCACACTTTATTTACTCGTATTACCAAATACCCCTGAAAACCTGTTTGCTAGTATTTACAGTGAATCCTTGATCAAAACCACTCATCAACACCTTCTGCTCCTCGTTGGATTCGACACTCTTATTTATCAAAAGTACTACGATACACCCCCTATACTTGTGGGTCATCAAGACTATTTTCTGGCGCCGTTGCCGGGGAGTGTAGCGCTATTGAAGAGTGGAATTAGTAAAGGTAACCGTCACTGTGAGTATTGTTTTATTTTTGTTTTTATTATTATTTTTATTTTACTCTGCAATGGATAACTCTACATTTGGTTTCCTATTTGGAAACACATCTACTACTACTGCTGCACATGTGGATGAACCACCACCGCCACCACCTGCTGAAATTGATCCTTTTAAAATACCTATGAAAATTGTTGGGCGTATTATGGATAACTGCTATTCAGGAGATGGAACTGTCCATCCGGGTGATCACTTACTATTTATACATGAATTATGCGAGTTTTTCAGATGTGCAGGTATTTCACCAAGCCAAGTCAAGAAGAAATTATTCTCATTATCATTGAAAGGCAGAGCTGAAGAGTGGTATCAACTACTCCAAGATGGTCCATCTATGGCATGGGAGGATATTGTACCTCTCTTTTATTCCAAGTTTTATCCTCCAAGTGAAATTCATAAAGACCGTAACCGGATATATAATTTTTGGCCTCATGATGGAGAGAGTATTGCCCAAGCGTGGGGGAGATTGAAGTTACTAATGCTCAAATGCCCCATTCATGAGCTCCCCAATAATATTGTTATTGATAATTTTTATGCGCGGCTTACTCTTCCTGATAAGGATTATTTGGATGCTTCTTGCTTTGGATCATTTACTCATATGAAAGAAGATGCTAAGTGGAAACTTCTTGACCGAATATAAGAGAATGCTGAAGGTTGGGAAAACGACAAAGGTAGGAAGTCAGGTATAAACTATGATTATGAATGCATTAAATCTTTTATGGGGACCGATGACTTTCATAGTGTTAGCACTGCTTATGGTCTTGATTCACAAATACTTGCTAATTGTCTTAAGGCCTTTGCCTCTTATCTTGATGTTCCAAAGAAAGATTGGAACAAATATCATGCGCCTTATAAAGACTCTATTAGTCATATACCTGCTGCAGCTACTGAAGTTTGTACTGTTGATAGCATTGTGCCTGAGCCTTATTTTGAGAAGACACCTTTCCCTGCTAAGGTAAAGAAGTATTCTACTTTGGTAAGTGTGTCTAATAAAAGTACTAAGAAAGCTGCAGAACCTGATGAGCAAATTACTATTAAGTCTCATGTAGCTATATTGAAGGATCTTGTTACTAAAGATGTAGGGGATGAATATATTCTTTTTTGTGAAGATGCTTCTAACATTCTCTCACATCCTAAAAAGCATAGGAAAACAAGTGTTCCTGTTATTTCTGTCAGGATTGGAGATCATTGCTATTATGGTTTATGTGATATTGGTGCTAGTGCAAGTGCTATTCCCTTGGAGCTGTACAAAGAAATTATGCATGAGATTGGCGCTTGTGAACTTGAAGATATTGATGTGGTTGTTCAACTTGCTAACAGAGAGACTGTTTGGCCTCTTGGTATTGTTCGAGATGTGGAAGTTCTTTGCGGTAAGACTAAATACCCCACTGATTTTCTAGTACTTGGTAAGGAGGCCAGTAAAACTTGTCCTATTATTTTTGGTAGACCATTTTTGAACACTTGTGGCGCTGTGATAGATTGTAAGAAGGAGAAAATTTTTACTAAGTTTAATGGAGAGTCTTATGAGTTTAATTTTTCCAAGTTTGCTAAGACTTCTTATGAAAATGACACGCCTAATGAAATTTTTTGAGTTGAACAGCTTGCTTCTATTGCTCTTGCTCCTAATAATGCCTTGCAGCAATTCATGGAAGATCACGAAAGTGATGTTTTCAGCAAGGAAAGAGAAGAGATTGACGACATTCTTCTTCGTCAACCACCACTAATCAAGCATAATCTACCTGTGGAGGATCTTGGTACCACTTTGCCACCTAAGGAAGATCATGTGTTCGAATTAAAGCCTTTGCCTGATAATCTTAAATATGCTTATATAGATGATAAGAAAATATATCATGTTATTATTAGCTCTAAACTTTCAGGAAAGGAAGAAGAAAGACTATTGGAGATATTGAGGAAACACCGAGGAGCTATGGGATATACTCTTGATGATTTAAAAGGGATTTCTCCCACTTTATGTCAGCATGCCATTAATATGGAGAAAGACGCGAAGCCAGTCGTGGAGCATCAACGCCGCCTAATTCCCAAGATGAAGGATGTGGTAAGAAATGAGGTATTAAAGCTCCTTGATGCTGGTATTATTTATCCTATTGCTGATAGTAGATGGGTTAGTCCTGTTCATTGTATTCCTAAGAAAGGAGGTATGACTGTTGTGCCTAATGAGAATAACGAGCTTATTCCTCAAAGGGTAGTAGTTGGTTATAGGATGTGCATTGATTATAGGAAGGTAAACAAAATTACTAAGAAAGATCATTACCCTTTACCGTTTATAGATCAAATGTTAGAAAGGTTGTCTAAGAACACTCATTTTTGTTTCCTTGATGGTTATTCTGGTTTTTCTCAAATTGCTGTTAAGAAGGAAGATCAAGAAAAAACCACTTTTACTTGTCCTTATGGAACTTATGCTTATAGACGTATGCCGTTTGGTTTATGCAATGCTCCTGCTACTTTTCAAAGATACATGTCTACTATTTTTCATGGCTTTTGTGAAGAAATTGTGGAGGTCTTCATGGACGATTTCTCCGTCTATGGAACTTCTTTTGATAATTGTTTGCACAACCTTGATAAAGTTTTGCAGAGGTGCGAAGAAACTAACCTTGTTCTTAATTGGGAGAAATGCCACTTTATGGTGAATGAAGGAATTGTCCTTGGACATAAAATTTCTGAAAGAGGTATTGAAGTAGACAGAGCAAAAGTAGAGGCAATTGAGAAAATGCCCTGTCCCAGAGATGTTAAAGGTATTCGTAGTATTCTTGGTCATGCTGGTTTCTATAGAAGGTTTATTAAAGATTTCTCCAAGATTGCAAAGCCTCTTACTAATCTTCTTCAAAAAGATGTACCATTTGTCTTTGATGATGATTGTAAGGAAGCTTTTGAAACTCTTAAGAAGGCTTTAACTACTGCTCCTATTGTTCAACCACCTGATTGGAATTTACCTTTTGAAATTATGTGTGATGCTAGTGATTTTGCTGTTGGTGCTGTTCTTGGATAGCGCGTAGATAATAAGTTGAATGTTATTCATTATGCTAGTAAGACTCTTGATGCTGCTCAGAAGAATTATGCTACTACTGAGAAAGAGTTTCTTGCTGTTGTTTTTGCATGTGATAAGTTTAGATCTTACATTGTTGATTCTAAAGTTACTATTCATACTGATCACGCTGCTATTAGATATCTTATGACTAAGAAGGATGCTAAGCCTAGGCTTATTAGATGGGTGTTGCTTTTACAAGAGTTTGATTTGCATATCGTAGATAGGAAAGGTGCTGAAAATCCTGTGGCTGACAACTTGTCTAGATTGGAAAACATTTCTTTTGATCCTATTCCTGTTAATGATAGTTTTCCAAATGAACAGTTGGCTTCAATAAATGTAACTTCGCGAGACCTTCCTTGGTATGCTGATTATGCTAACTTTATTGTTTCCAAGTACTTGCCTCCAACTTTTACAGCTCAACAAAGAAGAAAATTCTTTTATGATTTGAGGTATTATTTTTGGGATGACCCACACTTATATAAAGAAGGAGTTGATGGTATTATGAGAAGATGCGTACCGGAATATGAGCAACAAGAGATATTAAGAAAATGCCATAGCAGCGCCTATGGAGGGCATCATGCTGGAGATAGAACCGCGCAAAAGGTTCTACAATCAGGTTTTTATTGGCCAACCCTCTTTAAAGATGCCAGAATGTATGTTTTATCTTATGATGAATTTCAAAGAGTTGGTAATATTTCTAGACGCAATGAAATGCCTATGAGTTACACTCTTGTTATTGAACCATTTGATTGTTGGGGATTTGACTTTATAGGTCCTTTTCCTCCTTCAAAAGGCTATACCCATATACTTGTTGCTGTTGATTATGTTACTAAATGGGTAGAAGCCATACCTACAAAGAGTGTCGATGGTGAGACTTCGTTAAAAATGCTCAAGGATGTTATTTTTCCTAGGTTTGGTGTGCCTAGATATCTTATGACTGACGGAGGTTCTCATTTTATTCACGGTGGTTTTAGAAAAACTCTTGCTAAATATGATGTTAATCATAGAATTGCTTCTGCTTATCATCCCCAAACTAGTGGGCACATAGAGCTTTCTAATAGAGAAATCAAGTCTATCTTGCAGAAGACTGTCAATAGATCTAGGAAAAACTAGGCTAGTAAGTTAAACGACGCTTTATGGGCTTATAGAACTGCTTATAAGAACCCCATGGGTATGTCTCCTTATAAGATGGTTTATGGGAAAGCGTGTCACTTGCCCTTAGAATTAGAACACAAAGCTTTTTGGGCAGTGAGAGAGCTTAATAGAGATTTTAAACTAGCCGGTAAGAAGAGGTTGTTAGATTTGAGTTCTTTACATGAGTGGAGAAACGAAGCGTATGAGAATGCCAGACTTTACAAAGAGAAAGTCAAGCAATGGCATGATAAGAGAATTCTTAAGAGAGAGTTTCATGTTGGTGAGAAAGTTCTATTGTATAGGTCTCGTCTCAGATTTTTTGCAGGAAAATTACTCTCTAAATGGGAAGGACCATATGTTATTGTGGAAGTGTACCGCTCAGGTGCTATTAAGATTGCTTCATTAAAATATGACTCTACACAAGTGGTGAATGGGCAAAGACTCAAACATTATATTTTTAGAGATTCTTATAATGAAGATGTTGATGTTATTGAAACAGTTTCTCCGGAAGAATTCATCCAAGACAAATTGCAGGTACCTGCAGAGTTCATTTTTGAATAGGTAACATTTCTAGTCAGAGAAGTTTCGCGAAAAGCTCTTCCTTTAATATTTTTGCTATTTTTACTAAATATGAAAAATCACGAGATGAAAACGGGCAGGAAAAGGAGTCCGTGGGCTTCTCACACATAAGTGGCGCGGGCCCACCCCTGGCCGCGCCACCCTGGTGTGAGAACACCCCGGAACTCGTTTCCATCCCGGTTTCCTCCTGTGATTTCGTTTCGATGTATAATTTTCGCCTATTTAACCCCCCGGAGTCCCCGAGGTCTGTATATCGTTTTCTCATCGTGTTTTGTTTCGAGCTGTTTTCTATCAGGGATTGCTTTCGGCTTGGGAGTTACAATGTCTTCATCCGGTCCATCTGAGGAGAACCCTCTTGCGGGTTCCATCAATCCGTACATGAGGGAGCTGAGGATGCATCTGAAGGAATTGTCACTCAAGGATGGGGAGTTGCAGATTAAAGATGTTCAAGGACCCAAGGGAGAAGGGAGTCTCGAAGCGAGGATGAAAGCACTGGAACAAGAAGTTTTCAAATACAAGAAGATGGCAGAACGCGAGGTGGACATTATCTATAGGATTAATCTAGAGCTTGTTGCCAAGTACAAGAAAGAGACTACAGAGCTCTGGAGGGATATCCTCTCACTCCAGGAGACGACTAGCCAATTACAAGCACAACTCTACGACGTGCAGAACCAAAATTGTGAGTATGAAGCTAGATTTCAACAAATGAGTGTTGCTGCAAGTTTCAGGATTTTGGAGACCAAGACATCCTTCCTTGATGGAGGACCTCTGCCTTGGAAGTATGACAACGATGAAGATGCACCGCCGCCGCCACAAGAATAATTCGTCATCGGTATAGGCATCCCCTTGGCTTGTTCCAAGCTTGGGGGAGTGCCGCGGTATCACATCATTACCTTTTGCTCATTTACTTTTCAAGTAGAGTCATATCATGAATAGAGAAGTTATCTTATAGAATAGTTTGCAATTTGGAAGTATCCTCCTTAGTTGGTTATCTATGTATCCCTTGGTGTGAGTTGCGGTAATAAAATATTAATATGAAGTTTTATCGTTTACTTTTCGCATACTTTATGTTAGTTTGCAATCTCTCTTGTATGACTAGTATTGTTGATTGGTATTGGTATCACTTTGGGAGCATGAGTAAATTTAGTTGGTTTTGGCAAACCTAGCTTGGTCAGTAGCAACTTTACCTTGAGGTTTGAGTAGAAAAGAATAAAGAAGTGCTTGTAGTTACATCACTTCAGTTTATCCTTTATGTTTGGCTTATAAGCATTGTTATTCCTAAAGTCAAAATCGTTGTGCCTTCAAGGGAGTTTGCATGATTGTTCTTATTATATGTATGTTTGTCTGTTTCATGCAGCTTGTATGCTTGCTACCCAACCTTGCTAGCCAAAAACCTGTACTGAGAGGAAATACTTCTCGTGCATCCAAATCCCAAAGCCAAGTCACTTCCAAAGAGTCCACTATAAATTCCTATGCATGGTATTTCAAGCCATTCCAAGTAAATTTTCATGTGCTACCTTTCAAAAACCTTCAAACACTTCTCATTTTGTGCCACTGTTTTTAGCTCATGAGGACGTAGTGGATGGGTTTGTTATCTTCCATACTAAATTAAGTACCCCTCGACTAGGCAGCTTTATCTGCTCGTCATTAATTTTGCAAGGGAGCTGGTCAGACCATTATAATCTCAAAAATAAAAGAAAGAAAAGAGCACTCCTCCATGGTATGTGAAAGTTGGTTGGCACCCGATGGAATTGGTTAGCCATGGTTTGAGAAAGGAAAAAGGTGGGGAGGAGTGCAAAGTTATAAAAGAGCACCAATGTGCCAATTAATCAAACATCTCGGAACCGCTCTCACTTGTTTAGTATGGAAGATATCAAGAACTCCGTTGCTAGTCGTTGACAAAAGCAACCACCTCTCAAAACAATTGTTACCTCTGTTTTACAAATAAAAAGCTCTAGCACATGTTTAATCCCTGCTTCCCTCTGCGAAGGGCCTATCTTTTACTTTTGTGTTGAGTCAACCAATTCCCCTCTATCTCAAGCAAGCATTTGAGTTGTTATGTTTCACTCATCCATATGTTGATTCGTTTAATCATGTTTACTATCTTTCTTATTTTGTACAATGCTTTTGTCTGAAGGAATATATCTTTGAAAGCTTTCTATGAATGCAAAAGTTTATTTTGTTGAGCATATGGTCTTTGCTATATTGGCTCTGTTTTAAAAGGCTCCATTTAAAAGAAAGAATAGCTGGTTCATCATTCTTTGACCAGGAACTAAGGTTTGCCATTGCCAATTATAGTTTACCTTGTGCATCTTTACATATGATTCCCTTTTACCTATTGCAAGTCTATATCTTATAAAGGGAAGTTGCTGTCTATTATAATTTGTGCCTTGGTGAATGTGATGCTTCTTGTCCGTATTTCGATTATCGACACTTCACTCCATAAACCTGTGGTCTTGTTTACCGAGTTTAGTTTTCACTTGGGGACAAGCGAGGTCTAAGCTTGGGGGGGTTGATACGTCCATTTTGCATCACTATTTTGTATCATAATTTACTGTTATTCATTGATATATTTCATATTTAGAGTTGATACTTCTGTTATTTCCTTTGTTTTCACATGTTTGATGATCATTGGAGGATTTGCTGCCGGAGTCAGGATTCTGCTGGAAAAAGGACCATCAAGGGACCATATTTTGAATATCAGGAAAATTCTAGAAAAATACCAGGAAATTATATTTTCCCAGAAGACTCAGGAAGCCAGAAGGAGGAGTCGAGAGGAGCCAGGAGGGGCCCTCATGCCAGGGTGGCGCGGCCTGACCCCTAGCCGTGCCAGCCCTGTGTGAGGCCACCCTGGCCCACTTCTGCCATCGCCCCTTCGCGTGTTTCATCATCCCCGAAAACCTAAATCAAGGGGGGGCTCAGAGTTAGACACCACCGCCTCTGCGGGGCGGAAAACACCAGAGAGAGAAAAGCTCTCTGGCAGGCAGAAATCTGTCGGGGAAATTCCTTCCCGGAGAGGGGAGATCGTCGCCATCGTCATCACCATCGCACCGGACTTCATCCGGATCATCATCATCATCTCCATCACCAGCACCTTCATCTCCACCATCACCACGCCATCCCGCTGTAACATCTTGAGTTGGATCTTGCTATATTCATAGGGGAAACTTTCCCGGTGTTGATTACTCTTGTAGTTAATGCTATTGAGTGGAACCGTTGAATTAAGGTTTATGTTCAGATTGTTATTTACCATTATTTCACCTCTGATCATGATCCATATGATGTCTTGTGAGTAGTTCGTTTAGTTCTTGAGGACATGGGAGAAGTCAAGATGTTAGTAGTGAATTATTGTTGAGAAATATTTAATGGTTTGATATTGTTGTGGTGCTATTTCACTAGTGGTGTCATGTGAACGTCGACTACATGATATTTCACCATTTATGGACCTAGTGAGATGCATTGTGTATTTGGCTACCAATTGTGGGGTTGCTGGAGTGATAGAAACCTAAACCTCCGTTGGGAAACCTTTGCATCAGGGAGCGTAGGATCTTAGAGTTTAAGGCTGTGGTTAGATTTATCTTAATTACTTTCTTGTATTTGCGGATGCTTGCAAGGGATATAATCACAAGTGCGTATTTATCCTAGTAAGGGTAGTGCGCTAGCACAGGTTCAACCCCATAACACCTATCAAACCAATAAAGACTATTGGCTTTATGAAGCGAAAGCTCTTGACAGAAACTCCCGTGTGTCCTCGAGAACGTTTGGTTATTATAAGTTACACAACCGGCTTGTCCTTTGCTGAAGAAAGGATTGGGCCACTTGCTGCAATTGTTACTATTGTCTTTTATTTACTCGCACTTTATTTACTCGTATTACCAAATACCCCTGAAAACCTGTTTGCTAGTATTTACAGTGAATCCTTGATCAAAACCACTCATCAACACCTTCTGCTCCTCGTTGGGTTCGACACTCTTATTTATCGAAAGTACTACGATACACCCCCTATACTTGTGGGTCATCACACAACTAGATAATTTTTTTTTTGCTTAGGTGAACCATAACAGTGTGACTCAAAGAGAGTTTGGACAAAAAAATCTCACAACGAATAAAGAGCAACTTGCACTGAGAAATAATAACCCTTTTCACCGAGAAATAAGAACCATTTTCACAAAGAATCACAATCAGCTGCATTTTTTGTGGTTGCGGTCTACTAAGTGTGTAAACATTCGGCTGCAATCATCGGTGCCACCACCCTAGTAATTTGCCAGATGCATCTGTCATCGTGGAGTTTTGTCAAGGGCAATAATAAAACATCTATTGGGGCTGGTTTCATCAATACGGTGATCGGTTAAAAAAAAATTGGAAAAGAGATAAAGGTCCAGCCTCTGCATCGATAGATGCATATGGTTTTTATTACTTTATTTATTTTATAGTTTCAATATTACAGATGTATCAATCATCTAAAAAGAAAAAAACTTGACATATATATGATGTCTATGCCTCAGCATGTCAGTCAAAGATCAAAATGCCAGCTGGACTGGTTGTATATATCCGCGCGACCGACTTCAGGCGGCTGCACCCAGCAGCCATCTCTTCGTGTTTGTCCGTTGGTTTGTAGTAAGAACCACTTACAGATTAATAGTAGTCAATGGAATAACCTGCATAAAGAAATTTTGTTTTGCTCTATTAAAGATATAATCATTCCTCACATTTCATAATGGCCAAAGTAATGCGCATGCACCAACATAGATTTGTGCCTTTTCCTTTTTTTTCACCCCTGCCAGTCAATTCCCAATTTTTTTTGTAATACTTTGTAGCAGAGAAATGTTAAAATACCATTTTAGCTAGAGGGCAAATGATAAATAGATGTTAGTATTGTTTCTTGATCACAATGACAATTTTTTTGAACCTTTCCAATTTCTTTTAGAAAGGTTCTCTTTTATAAGTAAAACTCTTTGATGTAAGAACCACATAAAAATTATGATTTTAAATGGTACTTTTATTTTTCAAATATACGTGTGATCATTCGTGTAGTCCAAATAAAGAGATTTCACAGTGGAAACTCAAGAAGTTGTTAGCTTCCAAATAATGGTATCTGGCTCACTTTCAAAATGATATCCATCAAACGGCAAACTAGATTTAGCCATCTTGACCCCCTATTTCTCGTCAACGCTTGTCTAAATCCTATGTTCAAAGGAGTTTGAGACAACACATTGGCAACCTAAACTTGTTTTGTTGCACAATATTATATAGAGATGGATATTGAACAGCTAAGGGTTCATTACCAAGCCAAGTATCTTCCCAAAATCGCTTATAAACCCCCATATCCCACCTTAATCAAACCTCTTTTGAAAAATTCATCTTTACATTTCATTAATCCTTTCCAAAAGGGAGAATCAATAGTTTTTACCATAACCTACATTAAACTTTTGGAATGAAGGTATTTGTTATGAATGAGTTCATGGCAGACCCCCCCCCCCCTTGCTCTCTTAAGAGTTTAAGTAGGCACTTGCTTATTAAGCACTTATTCTTTAACTCAAGGACCTCTATCCTATGGCCGCCTTGATCTTTTGGTGTATAAATGATATTCTAACGAGTAAGCCTGTATTTTATTTTATGACCATCACTTTGCCAGATGAAATGAAATCGGAAAAATATAATCTTTTTCTACCCCTTTAGGTATTTCAAAGAAACATAGCATGAACATTGGTAAACTAGTAAGAACAAAATCAATAAGTATGAGCCTATCATCATATAAGCATTTTTCCCAAATCGATCTTCAATAATATTCCATCCATCATTCTTCTATTTTCTAAAATGAATTGGTATTCCCAAATGCCTAAAAGGGAAAGACCCATACTCACAGCCATAATATTTATATAGTTCTTCTCATCTTTTTTGCCTGGCCGAAACATAAAATTTCACTTTTATGAAAATTAATCTTAAGACAAGAGAGTTATTAAAAAAATGCAAAGGACCAATTTCATGTTTAAATATTTCTCAAGATCGTGTTGCATAAAAATTATAGTTTCGTAGGCATATTGCAATATTAACCCCCCCCCCAATCCACTAAACGGGGTATTAATCCATCTACATGACCATCCACCTTTGCTCGGGAGATCAAAATCGCCAACATATCTGCTATGATATTAAACAGGATAAGAGACAAAGGGTCCCCTTGACGAAGTCCTTTATGAGTTTCGAAGTAATGACCTATGTCAAGGTTTACTCTTATCCCGACACTTCCACGAGAAACAAAGTTTTCTATCCACTGACAACACTTAGGATCAAAACCCTTCATTTGCATAATTTGTTATAAAAAGGCTATTTTTACCTTCCTATGAACTCCAAAAAAATTCTTCCTATGAAGCTCATAGATGGTTTTGTGTAAAATTAACACCCTCTCAAGAATGTGACGTCCTGATATAAAGGTTATTGAGTTGGATTAATGACCGTATGCTCCACCTTGGTGACACGGTTTGTTCCCACCTTGGTCAATTTTTTAAAACTAACGCTAACAGACAACTCGGTCTATATTGCTGGGGTTGTTTATCATTCTCATTTTGAAAGTAGTATATTTTTCCCATAAATGAGTTTATATAAGGTAGATCACCTTGTTGAAACATACAAACAATTTCATCAAGTCATCTTTTAGAATTTACTAAAATGTCTGATAAAACTCCACCGGAAAACCATTCGGTCTTGGCTCTTGATACGTCTCAAACGTATCTATAATTTTTGATGCTCCATGCTTGTTCTTAAACCATTTGCTTTGAGTTTTGTTACACTGTGTGGCATTTTTATGCATTTTCTGGAACTAACCTATTAACAAGATGCCACAGTGCCTAAACCCTAAACCCTAAACCCTGAATCCTAAACCCTAAACCCTTTATTTTCTGCTGTTTTTGTGTTTCAGAAAAGTTACACAGGAAATATTCTCGGAATTGGACGAAACAAAAGCCAAACCTCCTATTTTTACTGAAGCTTCACGAAGACCGAAGATGAGACAGAGGGGGGCCAGGGGCTAGCCTCACCACTAGGGGGCGCGGCCCAGCCCCTGGTCGCGCCCACCTATGGTGAGACCGCCTGGTCCACCTCCTGACGCTTCCCCTTCACCTATAAAATCCCCTCGACAGGAAAAACCTAAGGGACGGATCGCTTTTCCTCGAAATATATTGTAAGCCGCCGCCGTCATCGAAACGAGATCGGGAGGATCCAGGAGCTCTTCCCGGCACCCTGACGAAGAGGGGAATCCCTGCCAGAGGCCTTCTACACCACCATGGTCGCCTCCGGAGTGATGTGTGAGTAGTCTACCTTGGACAATGGGTCCATAGCAGTAGCTAGATGGTTGTCTTCAACACCATGTGCTTCATGTTTTGATCTTGTGAGCTGCCCTACATGATCAAGATCATCTTTATGTAATCATACATGTTGTGTTTATGGGGATCCGATGAGTATTGGTACTATGTCAAGTTGATGTGTTGAATTATATCTTATGTTATGTCTATGTTGTTTATGATATTGCATGCTTTCCGTTTCTAGTAGCTATCTTAGCCAAGTAGATGCTAGTGACTCCAAGAGGGAGTATTTATGCTCGATAGTTGGGTTCATGCCTCTATTTAATCTGGGGGAGTGATAGAAACCTCTAAGGTTGTAGATGTGTTGTTGCCACTAGGGAGAAAACAACATTCTTGTGTCTAAGGACATTTGCTTTGTTTACATTACGCACTTTGCTTAATGCAATTATCTGTTGTTCGCAACTTAATACTCAAGGGGTCCTCGGACGATTCCCCACGAGTGGATTATTAGTCATAGATGCAGTTGGATGGCGGTCTATGTATTTTGTCATAATGCCTAGAGTAAGCCTCATAGTGATCCTCGTGATGTATGTACGTTATCTTTACTCTATCAATTGCCCAACTGTAATTTGTTTACCCAGCATGCTTTTATTTATCTTATGGAGAGACGCCACTAGTGAACTGTGGACCCCGATCCAATTTCCTTTACATAGCTTTACCATTTTACTTTACTCGCACTGTTTACCTTTACTTGCATACTATTACCCTTTTACCACTCGATACGCTCAATCCTTTGTTTACAGCAAACCGGTGAGATTGACAACCTCATCGTAAGTTGGGAGCAAAGTACTTGTTTGGGTTGTGTGCAGGTTTCACGTTGCTGCTGGTGCAAAGCAAAGCCCTGAACGAGGCGCCATATAAATTATTTGGAGCTATCGCGAAGCTAGCAAGCATCACCTTCTTAAGTTTGGTTCTTTCTCCTACTGGTTCAATATACCTTGGTGTCACAACTGAGGGAAGACTTGCTGCTATGCTCATCATACCTTCTCTTGGGGTTCCCAACTGGTCGGTCATCTACATCATCAACACCGCACCATCAACAAGTATTCTGGCGTCGTTGCCGGGGAGAAAGAAGACTTTTGCAAGGGGGGTCTCGCACGCACAATCTTTTACTTTGTTTTTAATTTTTCTTTATTATATTTATGCTTGCATCTTTTTATCAAAAATACAAAAAAATTAGTTTCCTTTATAGTTGCTTTTATTTACTTGTTTTTAGTCTTGTTAGAATGAGTAATCCTGAAGTTGAAGTTCGTACTTTTAAGCAACAAGGGGGAGAGAGTTTGAAAGATGTTTGGTACCATATTAGCAATGCTCATCATAGGGGTACGAAGAAGCATTCAACCATGATCATCCTTAGAAATTTTTATGTTGGTATATCTAGTTGGAATATGTACGTTCTTGATACTCTTGCAGGAGATAATTTTCTGGGTACTCCCGCTCTTGAAGCATGCACTTTAATAGAAAGTTTAGTGGGAGTACCACCTATCCATGTTGTTAAAACTGGTGTCACTTTGGATGAAGTTTTAGAAAAACTTAGCTCTTTAGAAAAAAGTTTGCCAAATATCCTTGATAACGCTAGCCATGTTAATGAATCGATAGAAAGCATCGGTAAGAGAATCACCGCTTTAGAGGCTAGCACTACTCTTGATAGTCCAAACCTTAGGATTGGTAAATTAGAGGAATCTATGGAAACTTTAAGTTCAATTTTCTCTTCTCTCAAATTTAAGAAGGAGAAAGCTTTTGTTGGAAAAGAGCAAAAATTTATGTATGTTCCCAAGTTGTCTGTGCCTAAACCGCAGCATGTTTTTAAGATTGGTAAGACTTTTAGTTCAACTAAGAGTGACTTGCAGGTTGAATCATCTTCGGGAACTTCTAAAGTGCCTAGTGTGGTAAGTGGTGATCTTGAGGAAACAGTTGATCTTAATGCCTCTTTCGAAAATACTTGATTTCCACCTTTATGCGCCTAGCTCAAAGGCGTTAAAGAAAAACACTCTTGGAAGATAACCCATTGTTTTCTTTTCAGTACTTTTTCTTTTATTTGAGTCTTGGAAGTTATTATTACTGTAATAACCGCTCCTTATCCTTTTTATTTCGTTGTTGTGCCAAGAAGAACCTCTAATTTGAGGGAGGTAAGATTTGGGGAAGTTGCTGTCCTGAAATAGATTTTGGTGCTGCACCGTAAAAATTCATGAAAATTCTCAGAATATCTTTTTGACCTGCGATTTCTTGTGCATATGCCCCAGGTTATATCCAAACTTTCATTAGTTTTGCACTTTTTTATGTGAGCAAAAGAAGGTCCTCGGAAAAATCGACCTTTGTCAGCTGTTCTATTTTGACAGATTTCTGCCACTATTTATGTTTGCCTCTCGATCGCTTTCTTTTTTAGTTCTTTTGATCATGGAACTTTTAGAGAAGTTGCTACACTAGTATATGCTTTATATGTGGTGTTTAGTTGAAACCTGAACCAAAAAAGGGTTGATTTATTATTATGTTTATGCTAACGTTGCTAATAGAATTGTGTGAAGTTTTGTATGAAGAAAGTTTTCAAGTGTAGGGATTAGAGAATGATGAGATGAGATAAAGAATGGACAAAAGGTCAAGCTTGGGGATGCCCACGCACCCCAAGAAATATCCAAGAGGTACAAGCGTCAATGCTTGGGGATAGCCCCGAGGCACCCCTTCTTCATCGGCAAAAATCAGGTCACCTTTCAACACACTATATTTTTATTGCTTCATGCACTATGTGTTTTTCTTGGAGTGTCTTTACTTTTGCTTTCAGTTTTCTTTTGTTTTGTTTGCTGCAATAAATGGTTGGACCCCAACAAATTTCTTTTAGAGGATATTTACTTTCTTTTCATTTGCCAAGAACACTCTATTTTTCGCTCTTATCGTTCAACGAGTGTTCTCTTTTTCTAGAACTGCATTTAGCTTTCGTTTTTTCACCTTCATTTTTGTTCAGATCTTGTTTTATCTTTGCATCAAGGTGTATTTGGACCTCTGGTCTATGTTGGTATTCATCAAAAGAGTTGTTTCAAAAAGGTTTGAATGGTGTTGGAAAAGAGAAAAAGTTTCATGCAAAAAAGTGATACAAAAAGGAGCTTGTTTAGACTGCGGCTTAGCCTTTTGCATGCCATGCTTGATGTCGTTTTGATAGTATGCTTAGTGATTTTTGCTGTAGCATGACTTGTCTCAAATGACTGAGATTGCTTAATGAGCCTTTGAAAAAATCGTGCGTTGTTTTTATTATTTGGAAGCATTAATTTGGTTTTCTCCTTGATGCTTTATTTAGGTTGACTTGGCGCATGCTTACAACATGTTAGACTCATAAAAAGTCGCCATAAGCCTTTATAATCATTTAGTTTTTGACTTTTGATGCCATTTTATGCTTCTCTTAATGATGTTTTGTCACTAGGCATGATTATGGCCATTATTGCTCTCTTAGTTGGTCGCTCCCAGTCTTTTGCTAGCCCTCATTTTGTACTGAGTATGAGCTCTACTCGTGCATCCAACTCCCAAAAACCAAGTTATTCCAACGTGTCCACCATACATACCTATTAGCAATTTGCTATTCCAAAGTACATTTGACTTGCTTTTATCTATCCTTCGAATTAAACTCTTTTGGTGTTATGTGAAAACTAGTCAGTAAAGCTCTCACGAACTTGATGGCACACTTTACTTTTCTCGCTTTTAAAATTTTGACATTGTGGCTCTTTTATGTTGACGTTATGCTTGCAAGTTGTAAGTTAGAAATTAGCCAAACCATGTCGTCATGGGGTAAGCTTTCAACATTGCACTTCTTATTTGAGTTGATATTATGATCTTTTGTTTATGGATACTCGCGATGCGAAATAAGTTAGGAATCTTGCAGGATCATGGAGTTTGTATACGTGTTAGAGAAACGCCTGGGCCGGTAATCTAAGCCATGCATCATTCATGGGGGAAATTTACAGCATGCCCATAGTGGACATTCGACGATGCATCTCAAAATAAAAAGCTATACCAATGGTAAATAAAAGAGATGACGAGGTGTTCATTGTCTGTTTGTCCTGTCATTTTGATGTGGGCTTGTTCCATGTCATTGGGCAAGGAGGTACCCCGTTGGTGGTTCTCGATGATACGTTATGCTTACAATGACAAGAACTTGCTTGGGACCCTAAGTCAAGTAGCATGAGGTTTGGGTATTCGTACTTCACGGGACACGAGGTTTTCAACTTCTGATTTGTCAAGCATATGCTCATAAATGTTCTTGCATTTATTTTAACTATTCAAGATGCCTATGATGGGGGCAATGAGAGCTCAAAGCTAGTAAGTACCATAATTTTTGAAGGTTTATAAAACTTGCAATCACTGCTTCCCTCTGCGAAGGGCCTTTCTTTTACTTTTATGTTGAGTCACCACCTTTTACCTTTATGCACCGTCTAAGAGAGCATAGTTGCCATTCTAAGTTTAATTTGCATAGTCCCAAAGTTTATCATTAATTGATTTATGATTATGGTTTCACTTGTTCTTAAATTATTTGTATCTAGTCGCCCTTTTAAACTTGAAGGTGTCCTATGCATTTATATTTTTTGCTCTTTCATGAAGGACAAGCTGAAAACCACTTGATATGTTTTTCCATATGATTTGAACACACGTTGACTTTCATTGTTTCATTATTCATGATCTTTTGTTTGTGTTTCTTTTCATGTTATAACATAGTTGCTAAGTTTTATTGTCAAAATTATATCTTTTATGCCCATGTTTTAAGTTCTTTGATCCCAGCACTCAATGCTTACATAGATGATCAAGATTGTGATGGTGCATGTCACCTTAAAAATTATTCTTTTGTTATCACTTACCCTAAACCCTGAACCCTAAACCCTAAACCCTTTGTTTTCTACTGTTTTTGTGTTTCAGAAAAGTTACACAGGAAATATTCTCGGAATTGGACGAAACAAAAGCCAAACCTCCTATTTTTACCGAAGCTTCACGAAGACCGAAGATGAGACAGAGGGGGGCCATGGGCCAGCCTCACCACGAGGGGGCGCGGCCCAGCCCCTGGCCGCGCCCACCTATGGTGAGACCGCCTGGTCCACCTCCTGACGCTGCCCCTTCGCCTATAAAGTCCCCTCGACAGGAAAAACCTAAGGGACGGATCGCTTTTCCTTGAAACATATTGCAAGCCGCTGCCGTCATCGAAATGAGATCGGGAGGATCCAGGAGCTCTTCCCGGCACCCTGCCGAAGAGGGGAATCCCTGCCAGAGGCCTTCTACACCACCATGGTTGCCTCTGGAATGATGTGTGAGTAGTCTACCTTGGACTATGGGTCCATAGCAGTAGCTAGATGGTTGTCTTCTCCACCATATGCTTCATGTTTTGATCTTGTGAGCTGCCCTACATGATCAAGATCATCTTTATGTAATCATACATGTTGTGTTTGTTGGGATCCGATGAGTATTGGTATTATGTCAAGTTGATGTGCTGAATTATATCTTATGTTATCTTTATGTTGTTTATGATCTTGCATGCTTTCCGTTTCAAGTAGCTATCTTGGCCAAGTAGATGCTAGTGACTCCAAGAGGGAGTATTTATGCTCGATAGTTGGGTTCATGCCTCTATTTAATCTGGGGGAGTGATAGAAACCTCTAAGGTTGTAGATGTGTTGTTGCCACTAGGGAGAAAACAACATTCTTGTGTCTGAGGACATTTGCTTTGTTTACATTACGCACTTTGCTTAATGCAATTATCTATTGTTCACAACTTAATACTCAAGGGGTCCTCGAACGATTCCCCGCGAGTGGATTATTAGTCATAGATGCAGTTGGATGGCGGTCTATGTATTTTGTCGTAATGCCTAGAGTAAGCCTCATAGTGATCCTCGTGATGTATGTACGTTATCTTTACTCTATCAATTGCCCAACTGTAATTTGTTTACCCAGCATGCTTTTATTTATCTTATGGATAGACGCCACTAGTGAACTGTGGACCCCGGTCCAATTTCCTTTACATAGCTTTACCGTTTTACTTTACTCGCACTGTTTACCTTTACTTGCATACTATTACCCTTTTACCACTCGATACGCTCAATTCTTTATTTACAGCAAACCGGTGAGATTGACAACCTCATCGTAAGTTGGGAGCAAAGTACTTATTTGTGTTGTGTGCAGGTTTCACGTTACTGCTGGTGCAAAGCAAAGGCCTGGACGAGGCGCCATATAAATTGTTCGGAGCTGTCACGAAGCTAGCAAGCATCACCTTCTTAAGTTTGGTTCTTTCTCCTACTGGTTTGATATACCTTGGTTTCACAACTGAGGGAAGACTTGCTGCTGTGCTCATCATACCTTCTCTTGGGGTTCCCAACTGGTCGGTCATCTACATCATCAACACCGCACCATCAACAAGTTTTCTGGCGTCATTGCCGGGGAGAAAGAAGACTTCTGCAAGGGGAGTCTCGCATGCACAATCTTTTACTTTATTTTTAAATTTGCTTTATTATATTTATGCTTGCATCTTTTTATCAAAAATACAAAAAAATTAGTTTCCTTTATAGTTGCTTTTATTTACTTGTTTTTAGTCTTGTTAGAATGAGTAATCCTGAAGTTGAAGTTCGTACTTTTAAGCAACAAGGGGGACAGAGTTTGAAAGATGCTTGGTACCATATTAGCAATGCTCATCATAGGTGTACGAAGAAGCATTCAACCATGATCCTCCTTAGAAATGTTTATGTTGGTATATCTAGTTGGAATATGTACGTTCTTGATACTCTTGCAGAAGATAATTTTCTGGGTACTCCCGCTCTTGAAGCATGCACTTTAATAGAAAGTTTAGTGGGAGTACCACCTATCCATGTTGTTAAAACTGAGGTCACTTTGGATGAAGTTTAAAAAAACTTAGCTCTTTAGAAAAAAGTTTGCCAAATATCCTTGATAACGCTAGCCAGGTTAATGAATCGATAGAAAGCATCGGTTAGAGAATCACCGCTTTAGAGGCTAGCACTACTCTTGATAGTCAAAATCTTAGGATTGGTAAATTAGAGGAATCTATGGAAACTTTAAGTTCAATTTTCTCTTCTCTCAAATTTAAGAAGGAGAAAGCTTTTGTTGGAAAAGAGCAAAAATTTATGTATGTTCCCAAGTTGTCTGTGCCTAAACCGCAGCATGTTTTTAAGGTTGGTAAGACTTTTAGTTCAACTAAGAGTGACTTGCAGGTTGAATCATCTTCGGGAACTTCTAAAGTGCCTAGTGTGGTAAGTGGTGATCTTGAGGAAACAGTTGATCTTAATGCCTCTTTCAAAAATACTTGATTTCCACCTTTCTGCGCCTAGCTCAAAGGCGTAAAAGAAAAGCACTCTTGGAAGATAACCCATTGTTTTCTTTTCAGTAATTTTTCTTTTATTTGAGTCTTGGAAGTTATTACTACTGTAATAACCGCTCCTTATCCTTTTTATTTCGTTGTTGTGCCAAGAAGAACCTCTAATTTGAGGGAGGTAAGATTTGGGGAAGTTGCTGTCCTGAAATAGATTTCGGTGCTGCACCGTAAAAATTCATGAAAATTCTCAGAATATCTTTTTGACCTGCGATTTCTTGTGCATATGCCCCAGGTTATATCCAAACTTTCATTAGTTTTGCACTTGTTGATTTGAGCAACAGAAGGTCCTCGAAAAAATTGACCTTTGTCAGCTGTTCTGTTTTGACAGATTTCTGCCACTATTTGTGTTTGCCTCTCAATCGCTTTCTTTTTTAGTTCTTTTGATCACAGAACTTTTGGGGAAGTTGCTACAGTAGTATATGCTTTATATGTGGTGTTTAGTTGAAACCTGAACCAAAAAAGGGTTGATTTATTATTATGTTTATGCTAACATTGCTAATAGAATTGTGTGAAGTTTTGTATGAAGAAAGTTTTCAAGTGTAGGGATTGGAGAATGATGAGATGAGATGAAGAATGGACAAAAGCTCAAGCTTGGGGATGCCCATGCACCCCAAGAATTATCCAAGAGGTACAAGCGTCAAAACTTGGGGATAGCCCCGAGGCACCCCTTCTTCATCGGCAAAAATCACGTCACCTTTCAACACACTATATTTTTATTGCTTCTTGCACTATGCGTTTTTCTTAAAGTGTCTTTACTTTTGCTTTCAGTTTTCTTTTGTTTTGTTTGCTGCAATAAATGATTGGATCCCAACAAATTTCTTTTGGAGGAGATTTACTTGCTTTTCATTTGCCAAGAACACTCTATTTTTCACTCTTATCGTTCAACGAGTGTTCTCTTTTTCTAGAACTGCATTTAGCTTTCGTTTTTCACCTTCATTTTTGTTCAGATCTTGTTTTATCTCTGTATCAAGGTGTATTTGGACCTCTGGTCTATGTTGGTATTCATCAAAAGAGTTGTTTCAAAAAGGTTTGAATGGTGTTGGAAAAGAGAAAAAGTTTCATGCAAAAAACTGGTACAAAAAGGAGCTTGTTTAGACTGCGGTTTAGACTTTTGCATGCCATGCTTGATGTTGTTTTGATAGTATGCTTAGTGATTTTTTCTGTAGCATGACTTGTCTCAAATGACTGAGATTGCTTAATGAGCCTTTGAAAAAATCATGCGTTGTTTTTATTATTTGGAAGTATTAATTTGGTTTTCTCCTTGATGCTTTATTTAGGTTGACTTGGCGCATGCTTACAACATGTTAGACTCATACGAAGTCGCCATAAGCCTTTATGATCATTTAGTTTTTGACTTTTGATGCCATTTTATGCTTCTCTTAATGATGTTTTGTCGCTATGCATGATTATGGCCGTTATTGCTCTCTTAGTTGGTCGCTCCCAGTCTTTTGCTAGCCCTCATTTTGTACCGAGTATGAGCTCTACTCGTGCATCCAACTCCCAAAAACAAAGTTATTCCAACATGTCCACCATACATACCTATTAGCAATTTGCTATTCCAAAGTACATTTGACTTGTTTTTATCTATCCTTCGAATTAAACTCTTTTGGTGTTATGTGAAAACTAGTCAGTAAAGCTCTCACAAACCTGATGGCACACTTTAATTTTTTCGCTTTTAAAATTTTGACATTGTGGCTCTTTTATATTGACGTTATGCTTGCAAGTTGTAAGTTATAAATTAGCCAAACCATGCCATCATGGGGTAAGCTTTCAACATTGCACTTCTTATTTGAGTTGATATCGTGATCTTTTGTTTATGGATACTCGCGATGTGAAATAAGTTGGGAATCTTGCGGGATCATGAAGTTTGTATACGTGTTAGAGAAATGCATGGGCCGCTAATCTAAGCCATGCATCATTCATGGTAGAAATTTACAGCATGCCCATAGTGGACATTTGACGATGCATCTCAAAATAAAAAGCTATACCAATGGTAAATAAAAGAGATGCCGAGGTGTTCATTGTCTGTTTGTCCTGTCATTTTGATGTGGGCTTGTTCCATGTCATTGGGCAAGGAGGTACCCCGTTGGTGATTCTCGATGATACGTTATGCTTACAATGACAAGAGCTTGCTTGGGACCCTAAGTCGAGTAGCACGAGGTTTGGGTATTCGTACTTCACGGGACACGAGATTTTCAACTTCTGATTTGTCAAGCATATGCTCATAAACGTTCTTGCATTTACTTTAACCATTCAAGATGCCTATGATGGGGGAAATGAGAGCTCAAAGCTAGTAAGTACCATAATTTTTGAAGGTTTATAAAACTTGCAATCACTGCTTCCCTCTGGGAAGGGCCTTTCTTTTAGTTTTATGTTGAGTCACCACCTTCTACCTTTATGCACCGTCTAAGAGACAATAGTTGCCATTCTAAATTTAATTTGCATAGTCCCAAAGTTTATCATTGATTGATTTATGATTATGGTTTCACTTGTTCTTAAATTATTTGTATCTAGTCGCCCTTTTAAATTTGAAGGTGTCCTATGCATTTATGTTTTGCTCTTTCATGAAGGACAAGCTGAAAACCACTTGATATGTTTTTCCATATGATTTGAACACACGTTTGACTTTCATTATTTCATTATTTATGATCTTTCGTTTGTGTTTCTTTTCATGTTATAACATGGTTGCTAAGTTTTATTGTCAAAATTATATCTTTTATGCCCATGTTTTAAGTTCTTTGATCCCAGCACTCAATGCTTACATAGATGATCAAGATTGTGATGGTGCATGTCACCTTAAAAATTATTCTTTTGGTATTACTTACCTACTTGAGGACGAGCAGGAGTTAAGCTTGGGGATGCTTGATACGTCTCAAACGTATCTATAATTTTTGATGCTCCATGCTTGTTCTTACACCATTTGCTTTGAGTTTTGTTACACTTCGTGGCGTTTTTATGCATTTTCCGGAACTAACCTATTAACAAGATGCCACAGTGCCAGTTCCCTGTTTTCTGCTGTTTTTGTGTTTCAAAAAAGTTACACAGGAAATATTCTCGAAATTGGACCAAGCAAAAGCCGAACCTCCTATTTTTACCGAAGCTTCGTGAAGACCTAAGATGAGACGGAGGGGGGCCAGGGGCCAGCCTCACCACCAGGGGCGCGGCCCAGCCCTTGGCCGCGCCCACCTGTGGTGAGACCGCCTGGTCCACCTCCTGACGTTGCCCCTTCGCCTATAAAGTCCCCTCGACAGGAAAAACCTAAGGGACGGATCGCTTTTCCTCGAAACATACTGCAAGCCGCCGCCGTCGTTGAAATGAGATCAGGAGGATCTAGGAGCTCTTCCCAGCACCCTGCCGGAGAGGGAAATCCCTGCCGGAGGCCTTCTACACCACCATGGTCGCCTCCGGAGTGATGTGTGAGTAGTCTACCTTGGACTATGGGTCCATAGCAGTAGCTAGATGGTTGTCTTCTCTACCATGTGCTTCATGTTTAGATCTTGTGAGCTGCCCTACATGATCAAGATCATCTTTATGTAATCATAAATGTTGTGTTTGTTTGGATCCGATGAGTATTGGTACTATGTCAAGTTGATGTGCTAAATTATATCTTATGTTATCTCTATGTTGTTTATGATCTTGCATGCTTTCCGTTGCTAGTAGCTATCTTGGCCAAGTAGATGCTAGTGACTCCAATAGGGAGTATTTATGCTCGATAGTTGGGTTCATGCCTCTATTTAATCTGGGGGAGTGACAGAAACCTCTAAGGTTGTAGATGTGCTGTTGCCACTAGGAAGAAAACAACATTCTTGTGTCTAAGGACATTTTCTTTGTTTACATTACGCTCTTTGCTTAATGCAATTATCTGTTGTTCACAACTTAATACTCAAGGGGTCCTCGGACGATTCCCCACGAGTGGATTATTAGTCATAGATGCAGTTGGATGGCAGTCTATGTATTTTGTCGTAATGCCCAGAGTAAGCCTCATAGTGATCTCGTGATGTATGTATGTTATCTTTACTCTATCAATTGCCCAACTATAATTTGTTTATCCAGCATGCTTTTATTTATCTTATGGAGAGACGCCATTAGTGAACTGTGGACCCCGGTCTAATTTCCTTTACATAGCTTTACCGTTTTACTTTACTCGCACTGTTTACCTTTACTTGCATACTATTACCCTTTTACCACTTGATACGCTCAATCCTTTGTTTACAGCAAACCAGTGAGATTGACAACCTCATTGTAAGTTGGGAGCAAAGTACTTTTTTGTGTTGTGTGCAGGTTTCACGTTGCTGCTGGTGCAAAGCAAAGCCCTGGACGAGGCGCCATATAAATTGTCCGGAGCTGTCACGAAGCTAGCAAGCATCACCTTCTTAAGTTTGGTTCTTTCTCCTACTGGTTTGATATACCTTGGTTTCACAACTGAGGGAAGACTTGCTGCTGTGCTCATCATACCTTCTCTTGGGGTTCCCAACTGGTTGGTCATCTACATCATCAACACCGCACCATCAGGGCTTTATTCTTTTCCATGTTCATGATTTCTTCGTAAACCTTCTCCACTGTGAAGTTGGTAGTAAGTATATCATTTTCTGCTTGTGATAATTTTGGAACGTGAGAGTTCATCGATTCTAATAAGGAGAAATGGTTATGGGCGGGCGGCCCGAATAAGCTTTTGTAAAATGTTGTGATATAATTATTCAGGTTTTCTTGACCTATAATTGTTCCTTCTTCTTGTATTCTTCAGTTGGAAGATCTTCTTCGTTCTGTGCCTCCCATCAGCGATTAAATGGAAGTATTTTGTATTGTTACCTCCTTCTTAAACATGTTTTACTTTAGCCCGTTGAGCCTATTTAGATTCGTCATCTCTACATAATTTTGCTAGTTGATCATTTGCCTCTCTCAATTCTTTCTCTCGGAGTTATTCAAAGGACTAGTTTTGGCTTTAGTGTCCAGAACATCAATAGTATCAAGTAATCATTGTTTTTCCTTTTTTGTAAAAACCGATATTATTTCTTGCCCATCCCCTAATAAATCTTTTGAGGTGATGGATCTTATTCTGCCATGTGTCTTTAAAGGTGAATTACCATGAGGTAATGAACCCCATTCAGTAGCCACCATATCATAAAAACCATCGTTCTGTAACCAGGAGAGTTCAAAAGAGAAGTTGGGTACCCACTGTTAGTCTATCATGTTCGGCCAACACGACGACTCAACAAGCTAGACCCGCACGTCATGCCGACTTGGAGTACAAGAAAGAAGACTCTAAAATAACACTTGTAAACCATAGCCTGGTTGCATATATAAAGCTAGGCAGGGCCATCCCTTGAGGGCACGTCATATTAAAGAGACACAACTTCATTCGTCTGCGACGGCTCCCTTGTAAACACAACTATGATCATATACTAGATTGTTAATGGCAGCTCCACCAAGGAAACGTGAACCTGGGTACATCGTGTAATGTCGCTCCCGAATTCTGCGGCATCGCATTGCTCCACTTTTCCTAAACCCTAGTCCATTATTCATGGACATTGTCGTGATTACCCCATGTCAGCATGATCCCTAAAGTCAGGGAGTAAAGGTGTATGGTCGGATCCTGCTCTTGTTAGAGCCGCTTTCATGTCTGATATGCGGTAGAGATGCCATTATGCTCGAGATAGATCCCAACCAACATATTTCTTTTACCACGTTGAGCAGGACCAAAGCCCCAAAAAAATTGGGAAACTGAACCTAAACCTAGGCAAAACATCAGCTGGGTCGGGCTTTGGGTCAAGCTCAAAGCTACATAGGCCCGAGCCTAGCCTAGCTGTTGGGCATACAAATTAGGCCTATGCCCAGCCCAAACGTGGTAAAGTCCGGCCTGGTTAGCCTGGTCCAAATACAACCTAAATAACGCATTTTCTCTACCTCTGTCCATCGCGGCCCAATTTTCTGGCCCAAGCCTGGCCTGACATGCAAGCCCGGCTCAGAATTTTTGGGCCAGGTCGGCCCTTCTGGGCCGGGCTGCCCATGCCCAGGTCAGAACTCGAAGTACACGGAACAGTGCTAATGTGGAGAGCACTGTTCAGCGAAACAGATGATCTGATCCAAAATGGTACTACGCGTACGAGTGCACGAGAAAGAGAAGGCAGCACATCACATGGCCCGGACCGGAGCACCCTGCACGGCCGGCCATGGCCCATCTCGCTGCAGGTGGTTGCATCCACCCTCCTTGCATTCATGGAGAGCCAATTAATTCGGATCTCTCACCTCCCTCTCAAATCAAACCCCTCCTCATCCAGCTCAAAAGCAAGCTCTCGACCACTGCACAGTCCACCCTCAGTCTCGTCACTGCTAATTCCAGCAAAAAGCATCACGGGTTCACACCACCATCTTCTGTAAACTACCTAGCATCTGCATGGTTAACTAGTCATTCAAAATTGCAAACATGTCATGTCAGGACGGATTAGCCAGGCAACAGTAACGACCGTCATGCAAATGATCATCCATGCCGCTCTGCCAACAAAGGAGGCTAATTGATTAACCCAAAAACAAGGTACATGCCCGGGCCCGACCCGCTCGATCTCAGGGCACGGTGACCGTGACATCGACGCCGCCGCCTCCGGAGAGCCCGAACGGGAACGCGCCACCGAAGCTGACGCCGACGCCGACTGACACGGCGGCCTCGGCGCACGCGACGGGGCGCGACCCCGGGATGCGCAGGCAGCTGAGCCCGGCGTCCCCCGGCGCGCCGTCGCACTCGGGCTGCGGCCGCTGCATGTCCCGCCCCGGCACGCAGTTCCCCGCGAAGTCGAACACGTTCCGCCCCGCCAGCCGGTCGCAGCCCTGGCTGATCCCGGAGAAGAAGTTGAATGCCACGGAGAGGTTCGTGATCCGCCGCAGCTCGCACACCAGCTCCGGGAGCTCCCCCGTGAGCTGGTTGTGCGCGATGTTGAGCACCTCGATCCCCGACAGGCACGACAGCGTGCTCGGCAGGTGGCCCGACAGCAGGTTGCTGCTCAGGTCCAGCACCTGGATGCGCGGCAGGAACCCCAGCGCCTCCGGGACGCACCCCGTCAGCCTGTTGTTCAGGAACAGCACCTCCCGGAGCCGCCCACCGCCGTAGCTGTAGTCCGTCGGGACGGGGCCCGTCAGCCGGTTGTTCGCCAGGGTGATCACCGTCGCCGGCGACGACCACAGCGTCTCCGGGATCTCGCCCTCGAACTGGTTGTTGTTAAGGAACACCGCGTCCAGGTTCTTGGCGAACACCTCCTCGGGGAGCTCGCCGGAGAAGCCGTTGAACCGCAGGTCCAGGTACACCAGCGACGGGATCAGCAATGCGGCCGCGGGGAAGGGCCCCGAGAGGAGGTTGTTGCTGAGGTCGAGCTCGGTGAGGTACTGCAGGTCCCCGAGCGTGTCTGGGACGGCGCCTGTGAGGCGGTTGCTGTTGAGGTGGATGAACGTGAGGTGGGCGAGGAGGGAGATGGCGGCTGGGAGCGTGCCCTTCAGGCTGGCGTGGTTGAGGTCAATGCCTGCGACCACCGCGCCCGCCGCCGCCGCGCCGGGGGGCGGCGCCGAGCAGTAGACGCCCTTGTAGGCGCAGACGTTGGGACCCTGCCATGACGACAGAGCGCCGCTGGGGTCATCGGAGATGGCCGCCTTCAGCGCTTGCAGAGCCGCGTACTCTTCGCCGCTCTTGCTCTGCGTCAAGGCGGGGCTGGGAGGAGACGGCGGTGGCGCGGCGCCATTGATCCAGGGGCCAAATGTGGCACCGAAGCTGAGCTGGGAGCTCGGGGAGGGGGAGGACAGAAGCTGCAGCAGGACGACGGCGAAGGCGACAGTATGTACATGGAGCATTGCGAGAGGATGGAAATGTCGGAGCCCCATTGCTCCAGGGCCTCGGCTTGGCTAGCCTAATTATTCTCCCCTTCCCTCCTTGGAGTTGATCCTGTGACGACGGAGTGTGCGTGTCTCTCGCTCTCAGTGTCGGTGTGTCATGTGTGATCCCCCGAATCTAGCGAGAGTGTTGGGGAGCAACTCCATGCGCCAGCTGGTTGATTGATTAATTTGTTTTCTTTCTTCTCGTGTTGCTTGGTGCTCCTCACATCAACGACAACCAGGACTGAGATTTGAGGAGTGTTGGTGTGCAACAATCCAATTCTCCTACTGCGACGTTTTTCTTGCTCATATGTGAACTGATCTTCTAAGGAGTATGTGAACTGATCTTCCACGGAGTCCCACCAACGGAGATTTAGAGTTTTTAGAAATTTGAAATATAGTTCAACTTAAATTCTTTTTCTTTGTAAAGCGTTACCATTTCTAGCGAGCCACCCTTATCTTGCGCTGCGCCGATGCGAAAGGGAAGATTCCTTGCACCAGCTCAGCCGGTCACAGAGATGCCGAGAGCATGCGTGCGATGCGCGTGCGATCTGGAAGAAGAGTCCCACCATCGGAGATTTAGAGTTTTCAGTAATTTCAAATAGATTTAAACTTAAATTCATTTTTCTTTGTAAAGCCTCATCATTTCTAGCGAGTGACCCTCATCTTGCGGTTTGGCGATGCAAAAGGGAAGATTTCCTGCACCAGCTCAGCCGGTCATGGAGATGGCGGGAGCACGCCCCCCCCCCCCCCCCCCACACACACACCCACCCAGCTTCATTGACGGGTCCTGGAGCAGCTAAGCGGCACACCGGTCGGCCGCAAGGGCGTACTACTTGCTCTTCTTCCTTGAGTTTCCCTTCACCTCCAGCGATGATTGTAAGTAACCCCACACCTCCAGCTTGGTATTGTAGAGTAGATCTTGGTGCGGTAGGGTGGACTAACATGCGAACTGACATGCATCCTGACCTCTTCAAGGCAGTCGTGGACATTGTTGGCTTCCCGAGGAGTCACTCATGGCAGCTATCGGCTACCTCATCGACAATAAGGCTTAGGGTATGAGCTTTATCGGCATGGTACTGATGGTAACAATTCAACTCTTTGAATTGCCACTTGATGTGACTCCAAGCGTAGAGTGATGCAACAAGGGTGTTTTTACCCACAAGGGCGACTCAAAGGTTCATATCGAACTCTCGGGAAAAATGTTGGTTCTTCTTCTTGTACTCTTTTAGCAACCAACAAATGACATTTTTGTGTCCGTAACTAACTGGAGTGGTTGTCAAGCACTCACATCTTAAAAGTTTTACAAAACTAAAATTAATAAGCAAAGATATTTTTGGATTTTCGTATTTAATAATAACTAATAGAAATAACAAGTAAACTAGTGTACAAGGTTTATCTTATGGCTAAAAGTGGACTGGGGATCATGGTTCACTTGATCTCTTTTCTCTCTCATAAACATGGGTGGTGGTGATAGGGACAAACGAAACATCTTAAGAGCATGCAAACATATAAGAAGTCAATTGTAAGTATAGACATGGGCATCATGTTCAAGCATAGAGTTGATAAAACACAACTCCCTAATACTCCTTCAGCAAGTGAAAACTTTCTCACGCTAAATTTAAGAACTAACGGAGTATTGCCTTAAGGTCTTTAATATGATGTTAAATATGATTGCACTACATTTGAGCAAACAAGGCATCTCATCTGTCACTGGACGACATAAAGCATTAGAATTTATTTACTCCTAGTGAGGTAATCAATAGGAAGGTAAAAATCATGGCAGCACCTAGAATTTCGATCACTTTCCTATGTATACCACAAGATTAGTCTGTCTAATGCTCACATCCCCCCCCACACGTTTTCGCATACTAGTTTGATCAGAACAAAGCATACATGAATGAAGTAACATATACATCTATCAAAACATCATGAACAACTAGCAATTTGCATCCATAAATCATCTCAATAACAAAATATTCACCATAGGGGCAATACAAAGATGGTCATAATCTTGATAGGAAGCTCATGTGACTCTAATTAGTGAAGCACAATAGAGAGATTGATATAAGCTTCTTCCACAATTTCATAGTCCAGGGATGAACTATTCCCTCTCATGGTGATGAAGGAGATGATGTCGATGGCGGCAACAGGGCAACCGGGAGCGGCTCCGGCGGCATCTCCCTTCCTATCTTTGTAATCTTCAGACCAGTTATGTGTATTCTGCATTTCTCCGTCACCCCTCACAAAATTGCCTGAGGGGTCATATATAGTCGGTTTTAGGTCATGGTGAATTCGTAGAGGCGAAGAAATTTGAAAAAGGGCCCACAAGGTGGTAGATGGGCCCCACCACATGGCCAGGGAGTTGGACCCCAATGGTGGGCCTTCTTTTCCCTATCGTGGCTCTTGACATTGACGTCTTATTCTCATATGCTTTGTTTCCTTGAAAAAAATGATGCCCCACAAAGATTCGCTCCATTTGGTGTCTAAAAGGTGTGTGAAGCCAAAAAAATACGCAAAACCAGGGCTTCTTGTTCTGCAGAGTTAAAATCAAAATAAAGGGGATTGTTTAGAATATCCATGGAATCAATGAAAAACTTGCCAAGGACCTCAATAATGTATCAAATATGTAGAATATGATATAATAAACTACAAATTTCATATATGCATCAGGTACCGCCACACCGGGTCCTCTGGCCTAGGACCTACCTTGCTAAGTACTACTACACTTTGTAGGCCTGCATGTTCCCTGGGGGCATGGTGGTGGGACTGCATGCATGGTGGTGATGGTGATAGTGTGACATGACGATGTACACATTTGGTTATAATTAGGGCTTAAAAACTTCTGATGGCATATGTATTGAGGCGGTATGTACTAACCACTCATGTGTTGGTGACCTTGCGGTGTTAGGATGACACCCACTTTTCTATGGTGGCAATTTACACCATAGTTGTAGGATGAACTTCTGATCCTCTTTTGGTATCATACATGCTCATCTTAGTTTAATTTTTATCCGGTATGAACTTGTGATTTTTTGTTATGATTTTATTGATGCTTCTGATGGTGTACTTACTTGTTCTTTGTGTGCCATGTTAGTGGTATGTGATGTACAGATAGAAGCATCCAGTAAGCTTCATCGATGATCTGCTAAGATCAAGTCAATGGTTTCTCCAACAACTATAGAAGCATAGAGGGTAGATAACTTTGCAGGAGGCAGAGGAGGAGGAGTACCATAATTTCTTGGCTGATCAGGCTATGGCTGATCAGGCTATTGAATCCGTGGTTGTAGATGAAGGAGCACATCCTAGAGTAGGCTAGAAGATTTCATCATCGTCGCAATGACTATGGTGATCGTTAAAATCATGTTCTTCTTATTTGTCTTCGTCTCTATGGTCTGATGTAATATGCAATGATGTGGTAAACTCACCATATTTTGAACTATGGTAACCATATGTAAATCACTTTTTGGTGGTGGTGTTGGTGTTGGTGTTGGTGTTGGTGTGTGTGTGTGTGTGTGTGTGTGTGTGTGTGTGGGGGGGGGGGGTGGGGGGGGGCAGTGTTCAAAAGAAATCTGGCAGACTCGCAAGATATGCAAGTCGGGCATATGACAGGAATGTTGGAATATGATTACATCGCATCTGTTCAAAAGAAATCTGGCATACAAAAACTAATAAGCAATCGGTATTACTCTCTGTCACACGACTGGATTTTGTGGCAAAGAGGACACATGCAAGTCGTGAGGTGGCTTTTTTTTCGAGAGTACGCTCTCGTACCTTAATTTTATAGAAGAAGAAAGAGTCAATTTACAAGAAGGGGCCTAAAATGCGAACAAGAAAGGACCCCAAATGCCAAAGGAAAAAAAGTAGTCCTAATCTCCTACAAACTCATGCACTCCCTCTCCTCTAAGCTTCCTGGCCAAACCAAGCTCTTCCAGGACCAGACCCGCCAGGGCCTCTGCCGAGCGCTGATTGTTGTGGTTACCAAAGCACCAGGCATTGCGGTTCTTCCACAGCGCATGGCTCACCCCATAGACCAGCCCATCAAACCACTTCTTCTCCTTCGCGCCGAACCTTGCTCTTTCCCGCAGCCACCATTCTTCAATAGAGCTTTCGGGCGTAGGAAGCTGGAAGGTAATGTTCAGCCGATGCTTGCACCAGAACCAGACCTCTCTGGCGTGCACACATTGGAGCAGGATGTGCTCCACTGTGTCCTCCTCCTGCAGGCAGACGAAGCAAGCCGCTGATGTCGCTTGTAACCCATGCCTGAACCGGCGATCAGACGTCCAAATCCTGTACTTGACCGCCAACCACATGAACTGTTTGCACTTTGGTGTTGCGGTGCTTTTCCAAATGGCGTCAGCAAGCGCAAACTGCTCACTACCAAACGTCAGCATACCATAGGCGGAGCTCACCGAGAACACTCCCGAGGCAGACCAGGGCCAGGTGAAAACATCCGGGAGTGTCCCATCTCTGTTCAATGAGTAGATGGCCAGCCAAAGATCAACACATTCTTGAGCTCCTCTTTGTGCAAGTCGCGTGGTTAGGCGAGACGAAAGATCCAGTAGCCACGCGTTATCAGTTAGGGCTTGTTGCACTGTCCTTCTGTTCCTCACGCGAGCGCTCACCGTGGACCAAAGTCCAGGTGCAATTTCCGCCACAGACTTTCCATTGATCCATCTATCACGCCAAAAATAGACAAGCTCGCCATTCCCCACCTTGATCTGAACCAAGCTCTCGAAGGCAGTCCTGGCCATCTCATCCTCCTCAAGGGGCAGACCTTGCCAAGGCCTACTGGGGTCAGTACGTCGCAGCCATGACCAGCGCATTCTCAAAGCTATCCCCTGCAAGCGGAGGTCTTTGACACCCAGACCACCAAACTCAACAGGCTTGCAGATCTGCTCCCACGAGACTAGGCATTGCCCGCCATTTGCCCGTTCTTTGGCCGCCCAGAAAAAACCCCTCATGCTCTTGCCAATCTCCTCAAGAAGCCACACAGGTGCCTCCAAGATCAGAAGCTGGTGCAAAGTTCTAGCCGCCATCACAAACTTGACGAGCACCAGCCGACCAGGCCGCGCAATCATACCTCACATCCATGCCGGGACAAGTCTGACAGTGGCATCAAGCAAGGGTTGCCACTGGGATTTGGTGAGAGGTCGCAGCGCCAGCGGTAGCCCAAGGTAACGGATGGGAAATTCACATATCTGGCAATTGAGCAAACTCATGGCCCAATGCCTGTCTAGCACATCTCCCCTGATCATCGTGGCTGCCGTCTTGTTGTAGTTGACCTGCAAACCAGAAGCCTGCCCAAAAATCCGCAGCAGCTCTTGGACAGCTGCCAGATCAGTCACCTCTGGCTTGAAGAAAGGGACAACGTCGTCTGCGTAGACTGAAATTCTTTGAACACTCGTGCAGTTACCAATTGGCATCAGGTATCCTTGGTCAGCAGCGCGGCAGAATAGTTTGGTGATCACCTCCGTTGCAATGACAAACAACTGCGGAGATAGAGGGTCTCACTGTCGGAGGCCGCGCACATGCGCAATCTTTCTTCCCGGGGACCCGTTCACAATGACCTTTGTGCTCACTGTACGCATTGCAATCTCCATCCAGCGCAACCAAGCAGGCGGGAACCCCAGACAGCGCAGAACCTCAAAGAGGAAAGACCAAGATAGGGAGTCAAAAGCTCGAGAGATGTCAAATTTCAGAAGCACACCTATTTCCTTTCTCGCATTGATCTTCCTTGTCAATTGACGGACCAACATAAAATTATCATGCAGATTGCGCCCTTTGATGAATGCTGATTGATTCACACTTACTAACTCCTCCATTCTGGGCCTCAGGCGGGTGGCAAGAAGCTTGGTGAAAAGCTTCGTGAAGCTATGCATGAGGCTTATCGATCTATAGTCTCCAATCTCCTGCGCGTCCGGCTTCTTGGGGTTAGGGTTATCAGCGCTCGATTCAATCTCCCAAAATTGCGTATGTCCCCCACAAAGAGTTTCAGCACCGCTGCCATAATTGATGGCTTGATCACCAGCCAAGCCCTCTTGTAGAAAGCCCCAATGAAGCCATCCGGACCCGGCGCTCGATCCGCTGGCAGCTCTTTGATTATGTTCCAGACCTCCTCTTCCGTGAAGATCGCCCCAAGATCCTCCAGAAGTTCCGCTTTGTTTTCAACCCCTAGCTCAGTAAGATTCAGACAATGCTCTCTATTCTGAATTGTGCCAAGAAAGTCCTCATATGCCCTAGAGAACGCCTCTTCCTTCTGCGCCTGATCGGTGATGAGTTCGTCCCCAACTTTAATGGCCGGGATGAAGTTTTTTGTTCGGCGACCATTCGCTACCGCGTGGAAGAGCCTGGAATTGGCGTGTCTGTTCTTGAGCCAGCGAATCCTAGACCTTTGTCTCGCCATAGTTCTCTCGAGCGAAGAGAGCGCCAGGACCGTATGTTTCAGGGATCTCCTCAGCCAAGCCTCTTCCAGGGAAAGCTGCCTTGTGTCCTGGGAAGCTTCCAGTCGATGAATCACGAGATTGGCCATAGCGATTTGAAGTTTGATGTTTCCGACCTTCGATCGCCCCATGCCCGAAGGTGTGCTGCCAGCGACCTGAAGCAGGCGTCCAGCCGAAGAAAGGGGTCAGTGATTGTATCCTGGCAACGCCACCCTTCCACAACTGCCTCATCAAAACCCTCCAGATTAAGCCAAAATGTCTCAAATCTGAATCTTTTCTTGGGCCTATGGCTGGCATTCATCGACAGATGCAGCGGCGTGTGGTCTGAGACAGCAGATGACAAAGCCTGAAGCAGAGAGTCCGGGAAGAGCAGTTCCCAGTCGATGGATACAAGGGCTCTGTCAATCCTTGTCAAGGTAGGGCGCTCTCTTTCGTTAGACCACGTAAACAACCTCCCGTGTATGTACACCTCCTTCAGCTCATGGCTGCTAACGAATTCTTTGAATCTCGCCATAGTGTTTCTGTCAAGCCTGTCATTGTTTTTCTCTGACGCCCTGAGGATCATATTGAAGTCACCGATGACCAACCAAGCTCCGGGGCAAAGCGATCTACGCTCCGCCAGCTCCATAAGAAAGGCTATCTTGTCCGTCGCGCTCTGTGGCCCATACACCATCGTAATCCACCACACTCGGTTATCTGCAGAGTAGACCTCTCCCGTGATGGCGTAGGAATCGTACGAGACATTTGCAATTTTTAGGATTGCAGAGTTCCAGGCTAGGAGGATGCCTCCTCGAGTTTCTTCTGCCGGCAGATAATCGAAGCCATCAAAGGATGGCCCAAGACACTGATTAACAATAAATCTATCTATTACAGCAAGTTTCGTCTCTTGCAGACAGGCTAGGTTGACTTTGAGGGAATCAACCAACGCACGCATCGCATCTCTCTTGGTCGGCTCATTCAGGCCCCGCGGGTTCCAACACAACACTTCTGGGTTTAAATCCATTACAAAGAGGGAAGGAAATGCCAGCGCTAGCACCTTAGGTGTGAACACAGACCTCCGGCACGCTTTGGTGCAGCAGCTCATTGCGCGGCGGCATTGTTTTGCCAAAAACCGCCGCAAGAACCTTGAGGTGAGGATCACGGAGGGGGGAATCAAAGAGACCCCGAAACTCCTGCAGCGCCTCACCGTCCACTGACAGCTTTGCTGGTGTGATTCCGAGCGCTTTCAGTAGGACCGATTCCGCTGCCGAGGCTTTCCGAGGCTGCTTCCCAGCAGCATGCTGTCCCGGAGCGGAGATCCGAATGCTACGACGCGGCGTGCATGGCTCAATCTTAGATCGAAGCGCAGAAACCTTTTCCACCTCTCGCAGCAGCGGTGGCGCCAGGGTCTTGAGAATCTTAGCACAAAAAGCCCTCATGCGGCCCATGGCAACGAATTCAGCTTCCTTCATCGGGGTCTCCGCAGACAGATGCTTCGTCTGAATCAACTGCATTTCGCTATTCGGACCCACAAATGATTCAATCTCCTCAATTTCCTCGATAGGGGTGGGGATGAGATCGGTTCCGCCCAGGTTTGCCTCCTCCTGTCGAGGGCTCTCATGCTCAGCGGTGTCAGCTCACGTAGTATCAATATCAGGTTGAGCCGAGAGAGAGACCACGGAGAATTCATCCGCTGGCGATCCCAGCTTGTTGATCACCAGCCTATCCGGCTCGAGCTCTGACTCCGGCTCCGAATGGGATTTGTCTTCAGAGACCAGCGATTCCTTTTTCAAGCCAGCATCTGCACCTGACCGTGGCCCCAAACCCGCTGCCGAGGCCTCCAAGGTAGGGTCCACCTCTGTCGCCGCCACATGTGTCTCACGTGATAGACCCAGCTCCAAAGGCGAGCTCCCAGGTTGTCTTTGTCCCACATCCACTTCGGGATTGGCAACAGGCCCCAGTACCTCTTTGTCTGCTCCAGCAGGTGCAACAGAAGGCCCAACCATGGATGAGGACAAGCCGTTGGCCCCATGCGGTATGAAAACACTTGGGCTGTTCCTCCTCGGATCCTCCCTTGTTCCGACATGTACAGCGTGCAACCAGCCTCTCATTGGTGGAAGCCTCCAGCTGGCCGGTAAAGTAGCTGCCACTTGATAGTACGAACGATGTCGACCAACGGCTCCCCTTGATCGGCCGGCGCCCCTTTGGTCCTGGGCTCCAAACCACCATGGCAGCCGCCTGGAAGAGCGTCCACCGCCGCGCTCCGGTGGGCTAGGGAGGCCACTCTGCGGGCTGTCCTCCGATCCTGGGGCTGGCGCAAAAGCCCGATCATCCGGATCAGACTCCTCTTCAACGCGATCGACATGGATGAGAACCTTGTACTTCAGGACGCTCTTCTCCGTAATTCTTCTTCTCGGCAGTGCGCTATGCGTATCGTCAGAGAACTCCCTCGCAGGAGAGGGTGTGTCGTCCTCCCGAACCTCAGGCTCCGGCACCACCAGCGTACGAGCTGGCGGAATCCTCTCGAGTTCGTCCGTCCAAGCCGTCACCTTGAACGAAGCCAGGTCCTCACGGGACGACGTCTCGGGCGCAATCTCCTCAATCTCACAGGAAGAGCCCAGGAGATCTCTCACCACCGCCCCGTCCCAGGCGTGCGACGGAATTCCTTCAATGACCAGGTGCACCTTGGTACTCCAGGTTTCGAAAGACGCTTGCGCTAGGCGCGTCCACTTCCTGAAGAACAGCTGCACGCCAGCGTGCTCCAGAGCTGGCTGCCGGGCAACTCGGTTTCGCATCTCCGCCGTGGAAAAGACTATGAGAAAGTCCTCCGGGCGGTAAGGATGGACCGAGAAACCCTCCCTTGGCAGTCCCAGGCGGCGGACGAGCATGTCATGGACGAGGTCGCAGGAGACGAGCGGACGGCCACCACCCACATACGCCACCATGGCGAACTGCAGCCTCCGCTCTAGATCTTGAATCTCTTTCAAGCGGGCGACAACACAGAGCGACGCCTCCAAGAACTCAGGCGCAGGATTCGGCGGCGCCCTCTGCACCGTCGACGAACCACCCACCTCCACACGTGGCGTGCGCGCTCCTAGCGATGGAGGCACCAGCAGCAGATTAGGCGGTGGTGGGCTTGGATTAGGCAGGCGCCGCGCCATCTTGGCGAGCGTGATGCGGCGAAGTTCCTCCTCCGATTCCGGGCTGCGCGGCCTCTTGCAGTCCTTGGCTTCATGACCGATTTCGTTGCACTAGATGCAGAGGGGATCAGAGATGCAGTCGATCTTGCGATGGCCAGGCTCGCCGCACTTGAAGCAGCGCCCCGCCCACCGCGGCGAGGGTGTCCGGAGCGCTGCGGCTTCAGCCTCACGCTGAGCAGCCTTGCGACGACGCCACAGCGTCTTGCGCGACGGTTGAGGCTCCCTCCAGACTAACCTTTCCTAAACCGGGACGCGACCAACTGCTGCCTCTCCGGCCGCCAAGTTCGGTACGCGCGCCGCCGGCGGAGGTGACGCCGAGCGGGAGGAGCCCGAGAGGCCCATCCCAGACACCACGGGGTTCTCGCCCCTGGAGGAGACCGATCTGGGACTGGCAGGCTGCAAGTGCTGGCCTCTGCCGGCACCGCCCTGACCAGTACCCGATCCCATCGAGGAGGGAGAACCAGCCATCCCGAGGCGAAGAGACCTAGACTACAGGGGGAGATGGGGAGAGAAGCACCGGAGCCCTAGCGGCCGCCGGGCGGGAGGTGGACGCCGGATCCGGAGGGGACGGCGGCGGGGAGACCTAAGAGGACGTGATACTAACTCTTGCGATCCTAGGTGGACGCCGGATCCGGAGGGTACGACGGCGAGCTGGCTTTGTAACAGTATGGTACAAAAAAAGTCAAGAACTCAGTGCCTCAGTGGGCAAAATTGCAAGAAGCCAAGAAGGCACGCAGAGACATTTGCACTACGTTGGGGGGCCACTGTAGCCTGTCTGGAAAAGTTGACTAGCGTCCTTGGCATTAGCTGTGTGATTCTGTGAACCCGTGAGTGTGTGACCAGTTAACAAGTAGGCCAATATGATTATCCTTCATTATGTTTCTCGTAGCTCTGAAAATTTTATTCCATGTTCTTTTAATGGTATGCTTATAGGCACTTAGCTCACATGCAGGAATGTCTAAAAAATCCGAACCATACTCAGCCAATCTTTCCTGTAAAGCAACTTTTGGGGAAACCTGTATAGGAAAGTTTGCCGATATCCTCTTTGATTCTTATTACATTTCTAACCCTTGCTATCAACATCTAACCATCTTCCTCTCTACCACACACCATATAGCATAGATTTTATTTTTGCAGTAACTTTTTTACTGGAATTGCACATTCACCTACAGATGACAATATTTCACTAGAGGCCAAAATTGTACATTTTCTTATCTACAGTAATATGCCGGAATGTGCAATATTACTTTTTTTAAGATCATTTCCGGTTCATTCAAAGAAATGAATGATACCACACTGTCAATTTATTCAGTTTTTGCCCCACGCAAACACAAGCAAAAGAAAGCTATAAAAAGAGTGGAAACTTTTGGCTCCGGGCAATAGTGATCCCGATGTTTTTTTAAAAAGTGTGAAAATCTCATTTATAGGTTTAATTAGTTTTAAAAAAAGATGTAGCTAATGATGTATCCCACGAACATGCAAACTATTAATTTCAAATACTTTGTATTTTGGCTACACAAAAATAAAAAATCCAAGTTTTATCAGACTTATCATTTTTGTGTAGCGCACAATACAAAGAATTTCAAATTAAAAATTTGCATGCTTGTCACGTCTTGCCTCTGCACGAGCTTTAACCTTCTTAAAGAACTGCAGAGCTTCATCTTTTGATCGAAGTACCTCGAGCCACATGTGACGTGAATAATCATCGACGATCAGAAGGAAATACCCTGTTGTCGGCGGCGTGATCGGCCCGCGCGCACAAATCTCCGTCCATGAGCTCCAGTGCGCGGCTCGCGCGGTAGGACGTCGGCCTGCGCGCGGGAACGGCGAGCGATGCTACTTCCCCAATGCGCACGGCGCACCCGTCACAAAACTCCTCAACGTGCTGAAGAATTGGAGGCACGCCTCGGACCATCTCCTTGCGCGATATGGGCTACAGCGCATGAAAGTGCAGATGCCCGTTTCGCCCATGCCAAAGCCAGGCATCGTCGTCGTGCCACCGGGGTGGCGAGGTCGCGAGGAGTAGGTGCTACAGACGGTTGCGCATCTGGTTCACACGCGGGAGCACCTTCCTCGGCCGATCAAGGATGCACATCAGGTGATTTTGCAGCCGTTCTGATCGAGTTGCCCGAGGAAGATGATGATGTTGCGCAGGTTGGGGATGAAGTTGACATCGCCCAGCACCCGCTGATCTCCCCTCTGACACACACTGGAATACCACGGTCCCGCGTCCGCAGACCGCTCCTCTTCGGTCAACAGTAGCTTGTCCACACCGTCAGTAGCCTCGCCCAGGTCGTAGCCCTCCTCCGCCGTGAGGAGGCGCCCGCACAAATCTTCTATGGTGAGCTCCCGCAGACTCACCACCTGCTCAATCGCCATGACCATTGGCCGGCAGTGGCGGAGCCAGGAATTGAATTGAGCCGGGTCGAACAAATAAGCTATAAAAATTTTTGGGGCAAAAAATCACATGTAATCAACAAAAAATGGTCCAAACAGATTCATTTGTCACATTTCATCGAGTACAAGTACAAACTGACTAAAAACAAAAATAGATACAATAGTGCTATATTTTGAGAAGATATCATACCATTAAGTTGATTCCATGCTGGGAAGTCGAAATCCACGAGGAAGATGACCTCTACGGTTACAGTAGGCATGAAAACGAAGCATAATCTTCTTGTCATCAATTTGTGCAAATATCTCTTTCTCAACATAGCAAATCATCAAATCATTGAGCCAATCATCCCCTATCTTGTTTCGAAGATCTGATTTTATAATCTTCATGGCTGAGAAAACCCTCTCTACTGATGCTGTTGCCACAGGCAATGTCAAAGCTAGTGTAATAAGGCGGTAGACCAATGGAAATGTCAAATGATATCTTTTCTGAACCAACTTGAGAGCAAGATCACTCAAAGTATCACAAGCTATGAATTCAGGAGTTCTCTTCATGACATCAACATATATGTTCAGTTCATCAACCAATAGACAGCAATCATGTGAAGAGAAATCAGCAGAGTATATGGTAGCAAGCTCAACTAGCATATCATTGTCAAAACTGTTGAATGAGTCTCTAGGATCAAGGCATGAAGTGCACAATAATAGGCGTGTAGAAGTTTCAGAAAATCTATGATTCATCTCAACTATGTTTCTGTCAAGCACCTCATTAAAGATTTGTACCTTGTAATGATGCAAGCAAGTAACCATCTTGCGTGAGCTCCTTGGGTAACCCCTAGCTGCAATGTTATCATCCATATTCGGTACCATAATGTTGCGTGCACCACAAAAGTTATTAGCGGCAAGCAATAGAGGCTCCCACCCATCATCTCTCAATTTTTGCAATGCACGTTTCACTGAGACAATCATATTCATAGCACACACTATGTTCTGATCCTTGGCTTGCAATGCATTTGACAAACCATTTGTTATACCAAGCAATCGAATCATCAAATGCAAGATAATAACAAATTCAAAGGATTCCATGTATATAATATAACCTGAAGCCACACCTTTCTCCTCGGCATCTGTCCCATCATGAGAAACACTGCATAGTGCTTTAACCACTGAATCCCACATTACTTGAATCCGAACTAGAGTTTTATGGTGTGACCCCCAACGAGTATCACCTGGTCTTGCTAAACTTGTCTCTTGATTTTGGCCTCTTCCCGACGAGATCTCCCCACTCTCTAGCTGTGCTACCAAACGGTCATGATCCAATTGCAACAATGCATCCTTTTTCCTACAAGAGGCACTCACCATACTGACAATCTTGTTTAAGTGACCAAAGAACTGACCAACTGGAAGAACCCCTTTCACAACCGCCACAACCACCAATTGTAGTTGGTGGGCAAAACAATGCACATAAAAAGCATAAGGGTTGTCGGCCAATACCAATGTTTTTAAACCATGTAGCTCCCCACGCATATTAGAGGCACCATCATATCCTTGACCTCTTAAGCTAGACATGGACAAATTATGTTTCACAAACATTGCATCTAGATATGTTTTCAAAGAAGCCGATGTAGTATCAAGAACATGCTCAACACCAAGCAATCTTTCCATGATCTCTCCTTTTTGGTTCACAAACCTACAAGTAATAACATATAAGAATTGTGAGAGTGTGATAATTGAGTTATGGGAGTATGAGAAAGAATTGAGAGAGTATGGCTAACCTCACCATCACAGCCATTTGCTCTTTAACCGAGACATCACGGGACTCGTCAACAAGTAGAGAGAAACAAGCATTTCCGAGCTCACTCATAATGACTTGTGTAATCTCTTCTGCACATGCTTGCACTATATCTTTTTGGATATCAGGAGATGTTAATTGACAATTTCCAGGAGCATTCTCATTGATCACATCAGCTACATCCTTGCATCTTGCACCATACCAATCCAACATCTCACGGAAATTGCCCTTGTTTAAGGAAGTGCTAGACTCATCATGCCCACGAAAAGCTAGACCTTGGTCAAGTAGAAATCTGACAACACCCACAACAGCCCTCAAACGAATCTCATATTCAATATGTGATTTTTCTTCATGATGAACAAGAGCATATGCAACACTTTGCTTTTTATTTCTGAAATCTTCACAACTATTTCTTGCATTGTTGTGAAAGCTCGTTGGTCCACCTACATGACCCCTGAAATTTTCTGATGCTTTCTTCCAATTTGTAAACCCCAACTTTGTGAAAATATCCGATCCAAAGTGGTTAGCATTGCTTGAAGACTTGAACAGAAAACAATGGAAACAAAATGCAGCATCCTTTTCCACACTATACTCTAACCAATCATACTTGCTATACCATGCATCTAGAAATGACCGCCTATCCGGATTTTTGGGATAACTATGACCAACTAAACGATTACGACCCCTCGACAAATATGCCCATCGCATGTTGTCTCTAATTTCCGGGGTACCATATGACTCAATTGGTCTCCGATTTCCGGGATCGGCAACCACATTTGCTAGATCAAAGATTTCTGAAACATTTGCCTACAACAAAGAAAATGAAACAAACTATGAGAAAAGATTTCACACTAGTAATTATTTACTTGATAAATATGTATCATAATTCAAGATAAATGGGAGAAATTCAACCTCTATGCGTGCCCTCTTGCGTGCTTCTTCTTCTGCCGCCTCCTCTTCTTCAATCCAGGCTGCCTCGTCCGCGAAGTCCATCGAAGACGGCAGCTGGGCCGAGCAGAGCAGAGGGCGCCGTGCTGCAGGCTGCAGCGCCGTGGTGCGCGGAGGCGGTCGGGAACGAGCGGCCTACGGGCGCCGGTGGTGCTGCAGGCTGCAGCGGTCGGGTGCGCCGTGCGCGGAGGCGGTCGGGGACAGGCGGCCGCGGGGGGCCGGGGCGGTCGGGAACGGGCGGCCTACGGGCGCCGGCGATGGCCAAGGGCGGCGGCGGTCGGAATCGGGATCGAGCGGTGGCGGCTGGCGAGCGAGGGCTGCGAGGCGAGCGAGGGGATTCGGTCGTGGGCTGCGGGGCAGACGAGGCAAACCGGTACTCCATTTTTTTTCCCAAAAACTGAGCCGGGTCGGCCGACCAGGCTCGACCCGGTGTTGGCTCCGCCACTGTTGGCCGGTACTTGCGCGGTACAGGTATAGCACGTAGAAACTTGAGGACCGCCTTGTACTCAATGATAGGATCGCCGTAGATTTAAAGATTGTTCTGTTTGTGTCGAATATTGTGTATGAGTTGGGTTACATTAGGACTACGAGTTGTATTAGATATGGATAAGTTACGTGTAGGATTTGAGTCAGACTCCAATAGCCCGAGCCTCCCATATAATAAGGAGAGCACCACACATTGTAACCTATGACGACTTGATAGCGACATGAGCGCAAGGGGAGCCAGCGGCTTGTGCTGGCGACCAAGGTGGCCGGTGTTGCGGTATCATGAGGAGGAGCGCCCGTAGTCATGCCCCGCAGATGCAGGCGTTGAACGTTGAACTGCGTTACCAAATCTCGGCGTCGTCATCGTGTTGTGATTGCTTGTTTCTCGATAGATCGACTATGCGCCTACGACGATAACAAAGATCATTGACGATGCCTGTTAGACGAATTGGGAGCTCTTCAATCGACTCACCGGTGTTGAAGCGCAAGTTGTCAAACGGCGACGGGTCTGCGCCTTGGACTCGCGGATGCGCTCGCACCCGAGGCGCATAGTTTTCAGCGTCTCCCACGCGGTTTTGGCGTAGTAGTTCGTCGCCAAAGTGCGCATCACCTCGGGCAGAACAACACGGAGTAGGGTCGTAGCACCGCTCGATCGTCGTGTTCTTCTTCAGCTCCGAACTCGATCACGTCCCACGTAGTTGATTCCGCAGTTGCACCCTCATCACCATGGCCCACTCGGCACTGTTGGAGCGCGTGAGGATTGGGTAAGATGCGGAGCCGGTGCTCTCCCGCACGATGCGCTCATGCACAACAAACTCGCCGCACCGCAGGAAACTACGACCATGTTGCGGTGCCGGGGACAGGGATGGACGGGAGTAAATTACAAGAAACTATCACATTTGGGGAAGATTTCACAGGTCAGTACCGATTTTAGTAATTTTTTCACAAATTTACCAACTTTGAGGCAAAGTGTTACAATCGCACTAAAACTTGTTTGATGCGGCTTTAACTATAGTTCTGACACTTTCACAAAAAAAACTATAGTTCTGACAGACGTGGCCTAGTTGTCATAGATGAGTTGGCAGCACACTTGGCAGAGGAGATGAGGTGGATATGGAACCCACCTGTCAGCCCCACATGTTGTTCCCCTCTATTTTTCTTTCTCCTACTGCGTATCTGGAGTTAATTTGAATCGCACTAAAATATACTGTATTTACCTTGTGTCGTGACGAGCTGATCCGACAGAACATGATATTGATGCACGTATAGCCTGCGTGGCCGCGTGGGGGAGCGCTGTGTACGTACTTAAAAAAAGTATCTTACTTTTGTGCATAGAGGGAGCTAGCAGCTGGAGTTCCATAATACAGACAGAGAGGGATTCTCGTCGATGCCAACTCCCACCATTCGAGTCTGTCTTCTCTTCTCGGGTCAAAACAATACGAGACCATGCGATCTGCTTCGTATGCGAAGTTTTTCTTGTGCCGCTGTACATAGTAATAGTACTCTTTCTGATCATTAATACTTGTCTCCATAAGAATTTATTTAGCTATATTTTAGTGTCTAGATACATCTATATCGAGATAAGTATTAGTGATTGGAGGGAATACCTTTTTTTTTGAACTGTATACATACCTATATGTACATACGCAGGAAAAAACTGTAGGATGGGCACACTTAAAAAATTTGCACTATCTCACGTGCGCTAATTTTTTCCAAATAAATAATATGAATAGCTAATCAATCCACAACATTTTAGTTCAATAGATATGTTACAAATGTGCATGATTGGAATATAAATAATTGAAAAGATAAACAAATTGTTACAAGATAAAATATAGCATAAATATGAGATTGCATCACTAATGTTTGGTAACTCTACCCTCGCATTCCAATTGAAGTTTCAACTAGAGTATCTCATCCTAATTGAGTAATGGTTGAAGAGGTTATCACCCATACTATTTCTTAACTTCGTATGCATAACATTTTTACTAGCGATAACATGTAATTTTATATACACAAACCACTAGTCCAAAAATGGACATCAATACCGGTTCCAGAGGGGCATTTGTACCGGAAATCAAACCGGTATAAAAGATTCGGGACATAAGCCCCCCCCCTCTTTGGTACCGGTTCCTTACAAACCGGTATTAAAGGGGCCTCCACGTTGGCTCACAGGAGAGAGCAGGGCTAGGGGCCTTTGGTACCGGTTTGTAACACGAACCGGTACCAAAGGAATTCAGGGTTTAGGGTTTTAGGAGGGGTTTAGGGGTATCGGACCATTTCATCGTACGAGGATCGCGTCGATGCGCCAGAAACGCGTTTGGATTTAGGAGTACATGAAGATCAAGGTAATGCATATCAACTTGGTGCATATAATATAACACATGTAATTGCATAAGATCGCAAATTAAGTAGTACATGCATGAAGATCGATCTTCATGCATAGTGGTACTCTCCGAGGCATACTATCTATTACATGTAGCATAGTGGTACTCTCCGAGTCAAACTATATATTACATGTAGATCTTCATTCATAGTGGTACTCTGCGAAGTTAGGTATGACGTCCCGAAGAAAAAATCCCGCCAATTCCTCGCCAATTGCTTTGAAGCGGTGCTTGATTGGGAGCCTGTCACGCTTTCTTGCCAACTGTAAAAGAATGATATTCAAATGAATACATGAGCTATGTATATATATATATATATATCAAATCACAATCAAACAATTATGACTGAAACTTAGCACAAGTTATGGTAACAAAATAAATTTGTGAATATTGTTTTCGTACCTCTCTATTCCTTTGATTATTCATTCTCTCGCTGACAATCTTATGGATGTTCTCGCAAACATAGTATCCACATAGATTAGTCCCCTCAGGTTGTTGCGCGCATTTCTGTACAAGAATATAATTCAATCAAATAATAATCAAGTATGATAAAGGTGTGTGGACCTAGGTAGTAGTACTTACTTTGTTCGCACGCCATATCAGCTTCGGTTTCCATCCATCGGTCGGATCTTCCTGGATGAACGTTTGCCATACGCTGCCCGACAAAAGAAAATGCATAAAAGAGTTATTAATTTGTTGATATCAGGAAATTAACGAAAAAACCGATAAGAATTAAAATTACCTTTTGAGCATATCAAAAGCCGACTTGTATAGTATAGGCTCTTTGGTTAGTGAGTCAAAGACTTCAACCTCTCCATCGTACATTTTAATGATGATAAGAATAAAGTGGAACCTGCGCACGTTTAAATATGCAGTGTCATAGATATAAGTCATCAGTTAAAATTTTAACATATGGTGAGCACAATAGAATGTGTTATAAGACAGTTACACTTACTTGAAGTTGTAAGGCCAAAGTATTATCTTTTTGTCACGTTGTCGCTTCAAAAACCTTAGCAAAGTCTCTAGTGTATCCTTGTTATAGATGGGATCTTCTATGGTTTTTTCATGCATTGTATCTGGGTCAATGAACCCAATGTCCGTGATTTCATCCCTTTTGCATTCGAGCTTCTTTGATCTGCATAATATAGCGCACAAAAGATTAAATTGAGGATAATTTGCAGACAATGAATGAGCTGAGCTAAAGACTTCTCAAATTATATTAATAAATCACTTATAGACAATAGCAACTGATGATAGATTTGTCGATGGCCCGGAGATTGTATAACTGAAAAAGTTCGAGGAAGTCAACGCTCACAGAGTATTCTTGGAAGTAGTGCTCATCCTTAACTCGCACCATGATACAATCAATCCCTCTCTTTGTGGCATTAGTGTACCACGCATTCAAATTACGCATACATGTTGGTAGCGACCTGATATTCTCGACCAGATCTTTCCCTTGAACAAATTGATATACTACTTCAGCGATGGGGTAATCAATTGAGTTTTGTCGAGAACTTTCAACGGCCTTCTCGTCAAACACCTTGAGAGGGGGGACCGATTGAACGGGTTGTTCTCCGAGCTGGTACACTTGTTTCCTAGTTTTCGCCGAGACCACCGATTGATCGGGTTTTTTCACCTCCACCATAGCGTCATACGACTTTTCAATAGAACGCCTATAGTCAGATGGCGGCGATGGTGGAGGGTCATATAGATTCTCAATGGTACGAATAACTTTCACCGGATCTAGAGTCTTCTCAAAAGGTATCTCTGGCACTTTCTTAGCAAAATGTTTGGCCACCTCGGACTTAGAGATTTCGCTGCATTCCTCGATAGTTCTTTCCCAAGGTAACTTCTCGATAGGCGGCAGTGGTTTCTCCTTTCTAGGTCTCTTCCTAGGCGGCGTACCGTTCCGCTTAAAAAACGCAGTCTTACGCGGAGGATCTCGAGATGGTGGACTCGCGCTGGGGTCCCTCTCCGGTAGGTGTGGACTTTGCTTCTTATGTGGACTGCTACCAGGCGGAGTCGATGGCCATTGCTGCTCATGTGGAATTTGCTGCTCATGTGGACTGCTACGAGGAGGAGTCGGTGGCCTTGGCAAAAGGACGATGTATTTCTTGGACCATATGGCGAAACCGCGCTTGACATCGGCCAGTGTCTTCTCTTCGTCACCTCCAGGAAAATCAAGCTCCATTGTTTCAAAACCCGGAACAACGTCATCCACCCCGACACGAACACAGCCAGCTGGAATGGGCATATGATGGTGCGTTGCTCCATCTTCATTTGGGTAAACATAGCCGACCGCCACCTTAACGGACACGTTCCTCATTTGCACATGTAGCTCGCAATCTGTCTTCTCCGTGACATAATCCACGGGGTAGCTTCCTGCACATTCAAGATGCGAGGAACCCACACAGCTTCTTCGCTGAGATGGGGCGGCATCGGCTTGAGGATCTTGTATAAACAGCGGCTGATCAGGTGCCCTCTGATTTTTCTCAAGCACCTCCACCCTATTTATCAATTCCGCTAACCTATCTAAGTCCTGCTTCTTCTTTCTCGAACGGCTTCTATAAGTGTCAGCGCACTCCGGCCATGCTTCCTTCATGGTGACACCTGGGAGGGCTCGTATCCGTCCAACGTGTTCCGCATTCCCAAGAGCGAGTGTCAGCTCGTCATTCTCTCTATCGGGAATGTACTCTCCCTTTCTAACTTTTTCAATTGCATCTATAAGCTGCGTCGTGATTGCATTAACTTTTTCCTTCCATTTTCCCTTTGCAACGATCTGCCCTGTCTTTGGGTCCAACCCTGCCCCATGCGCGAACAACCAGAACTTGGACCGGTCGGGCCAGTCCCATGTCTGTGGAGTGATTCCTGCCTCCATCAGTTTAGCTTCAAATGCTCTCCACTTCGGAATGGCAGTCTTGTAGCCACCTGACCCCAAATGATGGAAATGTTCTTTCTTTGAAGCATTTTTCGTATTTGTGACTGATCGGGACACAGCAGTAGAAGATTTCTTATAGCTCTTAAATGCGGGCCAGTGATCTTTTATCTTCACTAGACTTCCAGTGAATACTGGATCTTTATCTGCATATCTGGCCCATAAATTTTTCTTCCAGGTCTGGAATTGTTTCCCTTTCTTCTGATTGCGACGCAGCCATGGACAATCTTCATTATTTAAAATGATGCTTGGGTCAGTTTTCACCTTGAAGGGTGGAATATCATCAAACTTATTATAATCTTCTGACATGTCTGTCTTGTCCTCTACTCCCACGATGTTTCTTTTTCCTGAAAGAACTATGTGGCGCTTTGGCTCATCGTATGATGTGTCCTCTTGCCTTTCTTTTCTTTTTTCGGTTTGGTAGACATGTCCTTCACATAAAAAACCTGAGCCACTTCACTGGCTAGGACAAATGGTTCGGTGTCATACCCTAGATTCTTGAGATCCACTGTAGTCATTCCGTACTGCGGGTCTACCTGTACCCCGTTTTTCAGGTTGAACCATTTGCACCGGAATAAAGGGACCTTGAAATTAGGTCCATAGTCAAGTTCCCATATCTCCTCTATGTACCCATAATATGTGACCTTCTTCCCATTGTCCTCTGCTGCATCAAAGCGGACACCACTGTTTTGGTTGGTGCTCTTTTTATCTTGGGCGAATGTGTAAAATGTATTCCCATTTATCTCGTACCCTTGAAATGTCGATATAGTCGAAGATGGTTGCTTGACCAACAAGTATAGCTGTTCTTCATCAGTGACATTCATGAGCCGTGTTTGCAACCAACCGCCGAAAGTCTTCATGTGTTCTCCATCAATCCAATCTTCACGTTGCTCCGGGTATTCAGAGCGTAAAATATTCTTGTGTTCCACTTTGTACGGAGCCACCAAGCTGGAATTATGTAGAATTGTGTAGTGTGCTTGAGTGAAAGAATGTTCGTCCATACACATTGTTGCTTTCTTTCCTAGCGTGCCTTTTCCACGTAGTCTCCCCTCATAGCGCGATTCAGGAACACCGATCGGCTTAAGGTCAGGAATAAAGTCAACACAAAACTCAATGACCTCCTCTGTTCCATAGCCCTTGGAGATGCTTCCTTCTGGCCTAGCACGGTTATGAACGTATTTCTTTAAGACTCCCATGAATCTCTCAAAGGGGAACATGTTGTGTAGAAATACAGGACCGAGAACACTAATCTCTTCGACCAGGTGAACGAGGAGATGCGTCATAATATTGAAGAAGGATGGTGGGAACACCAACTCGAAGCTGACTAGACATTGCACCACATCCTTCTGTAAATTTTGTAGAGTTAGTGGATTGATCACCTTCTGAGAAATTGCATTGAGGAACGCACATAGCTTCACAATGGGTACTCGAACATTTTCTGATAGAAGCCCCCTCAATGCAACCGGAAGTAATTGTGTCATAATCACGTGGCAGTCATGAGACTTTAGGTTTTGAAACTTTTTCTCTGACATGTTTATTATTCCCTTTATATTCGATGAGAAGCCAGACGGGACCTTGATGCTACTCAGGACTTCAAAAAAGATCTCCTTCTCTTCTTTGGTAAGAGCGTAGCTGGCAGTACCTTGATACTTCTCTGGATTCAGGTTGTTTCCTTCGTGGATACATTGCTGGTCGTGCTGTGCATCTGGTGTATCTTTTGTCTTCCCATACACGCCCAAGAAGTTTAGCAGGTTCACGCAAAGATTTTTCGTCACGTGCATCACGTCGATTGCAGAGTGAACCTCTAGGATTTTCCAGTAGGGTAGCTCCCAAAATATAGACATCTTCTTCCACATGGGTACATGTCCGTCAACATCATGCGGAACAGATTGTCCGCCAGGACCCTTTCCAAAGATCACTTTTAAATCCTTGACCATATCATATATAACATCCCCAGTAGGGCGGGTAGGATTCATTCGGTCTTCTGCCTCACCTCTGAAATGCTTTCCTCTCTTTCTTACTTGATGTTGTTTTGGAAGAAATCGACGATGCCCCATGTACACATTCTTGTTTCTCAAATATATACTGTCAGTCTCACCTAAACAGTGTGTGCATGCATTGTATCCCTTGTTTGACTGTCCTAAAATGTTACTAAGAGCAGGCCAATCATTGATGGTTACAAACAACAACGCTCGTAGGTTAAATTCCTTTTGTTCGTGCTCATCCCAAATAGGTACACCTTCTTCACGCCACAACTGTAAAAGTTCTTCAACCAATGGCCTCAGGTACACATCAATGTCGTTGCCGGGTTGCCTCGGGCCTTGGATGAGCACTGGCATCATAATAAACTTCCGCTTCATGCACAACCAAGGAGGAAGGTTATAGATACATAGAGTCACTGGCCAGGTGCTATGACTGGAGCTCTGCTCCCCGAAAGGATTAAAGCCATCTGTACTTAGACCAAATCTTAAGTTCCTTGCGTCATCTGAAAATGACTTGTACTTTCTATCGATTTTTCTCCACTGCGATCCGTCAGCGGGGTGTCTCAGCATCACATCTTTCTTACGGTCCTCTTTGTGCCATCGCAACAACTTGGCATGCTCTTTGTTTTGGAACAAACGTTTCAACCGTGGTATTATAGGAGCATACCACATCACCTCCGCAGAAACCTTCTTCCTATGGGTGGACTCGCCCTCAACATCGCCAGGGTCATCTCGCCTGATCTTATACCTCAATGCACCACATACCGGGCATGCATTCAAATTCTCGTACTCCCCGCGGTAGAGGATACAGTCATTGATGCATGCATGTATCTTCTGCACCTCTAATCCTAGAGGGCAGACAACCTTCTTTGCTTCGTACGTACTAGAGGGCAATACGTTCTCCCCTGGAAGCATCTTCTTTATTATTTTCAGCAACTTTTCAAATCCCTTGTCAGAAGTACCATTCTCTGCCTTCCATTGCAGCAATTCCAGTGTGGTACCCAGTTTTTTCTGGCCATCTTCGCAATTTGGGTACAACAGTTTGTTGTGATCCTCTAACATTTTCTCCAACTTCAACCTCTCCTTTTCACTTCCGCAGTTTATCTTCGCATCAAGAATGGCCCGACCCAAATCGTCATCGGGGTCATCAAAAATGGGCTCATCAAAAATGGGCTCTTCTTCAGCTTCGTCTTCCCCCATACTACTATCACCGTCTTCAGTGAACATAGGATAGTTGTCACTATCCTCTTCTTCTTCGTTGCCTTCCATTATAACCCCTCTTTCTCCGTGCTTGGTCCGACAATTATAGCCGGGCATGAAACCATTCTCAAGCAGGTGGAAGTGAAGGGTCTTTGAGGTAGAGTAATCCTTCGTATTTCTACAGGAACTACATGGACAATAAATGAAACCATTCGACCGCCTGTTTGCCTCCGCCACGTTGAGAAAATAATGCATGCCAGTAATGAAGTCGGGATGGCATCGGTCACCGTACATCCATTGTCGATTCATCTGCATTATATAAGTATATCAAAAATCATTAATTACACAACATCATGGATATATGAGTGACCAACTTAATTAATATTCAAGTTCATCACATAAAACTAAGTTTTTTTTATTAAAAAAAAGAGGCTCACCGAGGTGGTACAGTGCCGGCTAGGGGAAGACGCTGGCGATCGACGGCAGTGAGGACGGGGACGATACTAAAACCTACAAATCATACTTTAATTTGAGCTCAATTGCATACAAAAAGAATGAAATCCCTAACTTAGGCATTTCATCAAACACCTTGCTAGCACTAGAAAAATAATACGAGTTAAACTAGCAAAGAAATGAGCTAAATTAGGAACGCCGGAAGAAAGGATGATATTGCTAACCCTTGGATAGATGGGTGCCGTCAATCTTGATAAAATGGTGGAGAAAAATAGAGATTTGTTGGAGTGTGAGAGGTGCAAAATATTTGGAAATGTGAGACAGAGAAGGGAAAATGAGATGCAGCAGTGATCGGGCTGAAGAAATAGGGCAGGGGCCCTTTAGTACCGGTTCTTCAGATGAACCGGTACTAAAGGTTCAGCTCTGGCCCACTAAAACCCTTTCGTACCGGTTCCTAGTATGAACCGGTACAAAAGGACCTCATCGAACCGGTACTGATGTTGCTCGGCCGGCTGGGCAAATGAACCGGTACTAATGCACCCTTTAGTACCGGTTCATACGGGAACCGGTACTAAAGGCTTAGACCGATGCCCATTTTTCTACTAGTGAACATATATTCTAAACTGTCAAACAAACTTACAGATTTTAAATGCACAAATTTTACTCGTAGCGAGAACATGTATGTGAATTCTTCCCAGAGATACGTGCATATTTATTCTTAAACGATGAATATTTGATGTTGAATGTATACACTTTTTTTTTGGATAGTTAACATTTTTCAAAAAATAAGCATGATTTTTTTGGGTGTACTGTGTACACATGCATTTTCATAAAAATATTGCTAGGCATGGCACAAAAAAATTCTACACATTTTTCCAAGTTCGTTTATGGTTCATGGCCATACTGTTTATTATCCATCTTAAGCGTCAAAAGGAAAATAAAAAAGAATCTTTTTTATAGATTTTTAAAGTAACCTAAGTATATTTCCCGTTGCTTTATTATACATATCAGTAGTAATAATAGACAAATGAAGTGAACTTGTTTTCCATGATTGAAAAAGCCCGAAAGAAACAAAACAGACTAGGAAACAGGGCATACAGATAACTAAAGCGGACAAGAAAAAGTGAAATAAGAACAGAGAGGGAAAACATGTGGGGCTGACAGGTGGGCCCCATGTCCACCTCATCTCTTCCGCCAAATGTGCTGCCAACTCATCCCTAACAACTGGGACACACGTGTTAGAACTATAGTTAGAGCCGTGTCACAAAAGTTTTAGTGCGATTTGTAACTCTCTGCCTCAAAGTTGGTAGATTTGTGAAAAATTTATCAAAACCGGTACTGACTTGTGATATCTGCCCCAAATGTGGTAGTTTCTTGTAATTTACTTGAGGGACGGGGCTTTTCAGCGGCCGGCGGCACGGTGCCGCTCCCGGCGACCCTCAACCTTAGAGCATCTCCACCGGCGCCCCCAGAATGGTGGCCGGCAGGGCGTCGGATGGGCTGTTTTGGGAGTGCCGGTAGGCCCTCCTAAAATTTTGGGGCCGGGCTCCCACACCGGCGGCCTCAAAACACCAGCCCTAAAACAATGTCAAACATATAGAAAAATGCATAATTTAGCATGTATTGCATTTGAAGTTTCAAATACGAGATTCAATAGATTATATGCCAATTTAAAGTTCATGCATTGGTCCCACTCCGGGTAACCAAATCACCGTGAACATAGGGCTACCAAAAAAGTGCATCGGAGGCTCATAAAGTGCTCAATGAGATGACGGCACCTCCTCCACCTCCTCGTCGACCTCCTCCACCTTCACCACCGGCGGCACCACCGGCGGCTCCTCCACCTCCGGCTGCCACTCATCAGCTCCTTCGCGATGCGATCATGGATCATCATGTACCATGTTTTGGTCAATGGATCCATGCCCTCCAACGGCATCGACAATATCTTGGCTTCATCCACCATCTTTGTCAACTCAAAGCTCCTTGCATCATTTTTGGCCTTGATCAAAGTAGCTTCGGCTTCTATCTTGGCGGCTTGGACCCTCTCCCTCTCAAGCGCCAACTTCTCCTTTTGAGTTTCTTTGATCTCCTTCCACCTTGCATCGGACCTATCATAGAGCTACTTGGAGTTGGCGTTCATGGAATCCACAAACAAGCTGATGCCAGCCTCGAAGCCGCCGCCGGATGAGCCAACATTCCTCTCCGTCTTGGCCTTCTTGGTCCCGGTAGGGCGTCCCGCGGCGGACGGCGCCGCCGGAATTGGCCCTTCTTCACCGGTCTTGCCTTCATTAAGTGTGTGAGCCTAACTCGATCCCATTTCTTGCAACCCTCAAGTTTTTGGAAACAATTCATCATGTTGAATTCTTTGCCCTCGTTTTCCGCTTTGTACAATTTTAGAGCATCAAGCAAAGCAAACATGAAATGAACTACAAGCAAAAGAAACATCAATGAACTACAAACAAAGCACACATCAATGAACACAATAGATAAAGTTTATTGGGCAAAGAAACTTACTAGGTCCATTGCGCTCTTCCCACTTTGGTTCCTATTGCGCACTGTCTCAAGATTGCCATGAAACTTGTTGCATACGGTCTTGATCACACTCCACCTATGAGAGATGGCGCCTTCATTGCGATTCATTTGTATCGTCGCATTCTCACCAATGTGGCGGCGCTCGTTGAATTCATCTAGAATTCTTGCATAGTACTTGCCAAGAGTTTGGTTGGCGCCGTTGATAGGATCAAGGCTCACTGCTTTCCCCGACTCAATGAGACACTCATCGTCCAAAGATTTCCACTTGGAATGATGGGTGTCGGCTGTACCGACCCGCGGCTTCCTCTTGCCAAGGGTCTTGCCGATGTCGGCGTCGACCACCTCAATATTCTCCTCGATCTCATCGGCGTTGGCTTAAGCATCCTCAACTCCCTCTCTGGGGACCCCGCCGCCGATCAAGTCATTCATGTACGTCATTGCATCCTCGTCGGTGAACATTATGTGGGCGCCGGAAATTTTACCGAACACCTGGTCGTCGCCGGGCATTTCGTCGAACAGGGTGCGGGTGGCGTCGGGGGTTGTCGGGGGGATGACCCCCGGTAGGGTCAAGAGACTAGAAAGATACAAGGGCTATGGTTGAATTTATGCCGGTTGACCAAGGAAGGGCCTGGCTGGATTATAAGAGCATCGGCCAGGCCGGCATATATGTGTATCCCGGCTAATGTCCGGATATACCGGTATAACCGGGATACTTATAGAGGAGTGCCGGCATATGCTTAGATATGTCGGCCTAACTTATTTGATATGTTGTGCAGGAGCATGGAGGCCGGATTACTCGTCCTTCATAGGTCGTTGGTCCGGCATATAGGTCCAGGATATGGCCAACGGTCATATCCGGGATACAGAAGTCAGCTAAGGTGTCATGTCCCTACAATCAAGGAGAGACTCTGCCAAGTATGGAGAGGGATCATGTTGACAGGGTGCACCGTGGTGGTCTATCTACCCTCACTGTGCACAAGTACAGCCCTTACATCACAGAGGTAAGGTCACAGTGCAAGAAGTACAAGGTACAGGGATGTGGAGTCCCATCGAGAGCAATCAGGGGCAAAGTCAAGGGTCTTGCCAATCGTCAGCATGTCCTGTTTGGAGTGTAGTTGGTGTCTCCTGGTCTTATGTGACCATTGTAACCCTGGCCACCACTATATAAGGTGACACAGGGAGCCCTAGTGAGGGGTTGGTCACTCAGTGTTCCTACACTTAGCAGTTCATCTTCCTCCTCTAGCAGAGAGCTTGGAAGCACCATTGTTGTATACTCCATCGATCCAAATATATAACCAGTAGAGCAAGAGTAGGGGTGTTATCTCCTTATGAGAGCCCCGAACCTGGGTAGATCTGTGTTCCTTTATGTCGTGCTTTTTAGCTCGTTCCCCTCTCCCGAATCCTCCAGCATCTAGTTCGGCCCCCATTTAAGCCATCCCATGGCATATGTTGTTTCACCACGACGACATTTGGCGCCCACCGTGGGGCAGATCGATATGCTGGGCGGAGTGTTTATTCGGACGGGGTCTGTGATAGCAGCTTCGGGAGTGCGCGTGGTCTCTGGCCTCGTCCAGAGGCTAGGCTCGCTCAGCTTCGTCAGTGACAACGCCGGATGTCGCGGCGGCCGGCCGTTCCCCAGGGATAGCCGGATCATGTCATTCGGTTCCCACGAGGTGTACGTGGGGACTGAGAGAGTTTGCAGGGAAGAGGTACTGGTGGCGGCGGATCCTCCGTCACATCGGCTGGCTCGCGTTGGGCGTAGCGCTCGCTCAGTGGAGTCGGCCGAGGTAATGATGGCCGGCACATCAGTGCCGCCGGCAGATGGTGCCGGCAAGGCAGCAACAGCAGCAGGAGATACTCCCCCGGAGCCGCCGAAGGCCAAGAGGTCGGCACGTCCTCCGTTGGAGCGTGTCGAGAACCTGGTCGGCACTTCCGCAGTACCGGCGAAGGGTCAGGTGCTTCTTCCCATCATCGATCGGCTTCTCGAGCCGGTGCGATCCGGCGATGATCCGGAGCAGACAAGGGAGGTCCTGGAGGGATCTCGCCAGGCCCTCGTCGACAAGGCCCTGGCCATGCACCAGGAGCGCGAGCGGTTTAACCGGCAACTCCGTGAGTATGAGGCAGCCCATGGTTTTACTCCTGTGGTAACCCGGCCCAGCCGGATAGATGAGGTTAGAACTAGAGGTAGAGATCTTAACACTGAGCTAGGTAAAGATGCTAGAGCTAAGAGTCATACTGCAACTAGCACTGTGCCTAAGGTAGTCTATAGCTCACCAGTGAAGAACCTTAGAGCAGCAGCGGAGGTAGCCAAGGACTTATCTAATTTGTCCGGCGAAGCACTGCATGAGCAGCAAGCCCGGCTTAACCATCTTTTGTCTGAAGCTACCAAGCAGCAGGAGGCCTTTAAGAAGGCAAACCCAGGTGCCGGGGCATCCCAGTACGTTGCGTCGGTAGGAGGTGCCAGCGCAAGGTCAAGGGGGGAGGCTTCGTCTCCGCATCCAAGTGCCCGGTGTGCCGGAAGTGTGACCTCTGGCCGCCGGGACAAGCAGATCTAGGTGTATGATCCGGCAATCGCCGGAAAGCAAGCAATAGTTCAAAAGAGTGCCGGCCAAGCCGACAAGTATGTCGGCAGCAAGAAGGCAGGCCAGAATGTGCCGGCCGGGCAAGGAGCAGTGTCGGCCGGTGGTGGCCGGAGTAATAGCGCGGCTCGGCGTCAGCAGCAAGGCGCCGGGGGCGCAGCACAGCAGCAAGGTGCAGGTCAGCCGAGACATCGGGAAGATGATGGGAACTCCGCCCTTGCGAGGGCGGGATATCAGCAGCAGCACCAGCAAGGCCAGCAGTATCAGCAAGGCCAGCTAAATGAGCAGTGTCATCCGGAGCAACAGCAGCAAAAGATGATCGCTGGCCCAATTGCATCCCGGCTAGGACCTCGGTCCTTGGCGGCAAGTGATGCGCGCTTCAAGCTGGACAGGATTCACCAATCAGAGTTGGTGGAGAGGCAAGGAGCTCTGGGTCCTATGTGCTTTGGACCCCGGATTATGGGTGAGCCGGTACCTTACTACTTCCAGCTCGCGCGTGGCGCGAGGACATACAACGGCAGTACAAAGCCGGAAGATTGGTTGGAGGATTACTTCACCGCTGTGAACATTGCTGGAGGAAACCTCAGATGGGCGGTACGATATGTACCGCAAATGCTAGAAGGACCAGCCAGGATATGGCTGAATAATCTGCCGGCCGGAAGTATCAACGGCTGGGTTGATTTCGAAGAGCAGTTTGTGTCAAACTTCACCAGTACATACAAGAGGCCTAACCGTCCGCAGCAGCTGGCCAACTGCCGGCAAGGAGTAAATGAGACCGACCGTGACTACCTGACCAGGTGGTGCATGTTGCGCAATTCCTGCGAAGGAGTTGTGGAGCAGCAGGCCATCATGTGGTTCGCTCATGGGTGCCGGCATGGCACCATGTTGTGGCAAAAGCTTCAGAGGGAAATGCCGGCCACGTTGGCCGAGACAATCAAGATTGCCGATAGTTATGCTCTGGGAGATCCCATGCAGCCCACCCTTGATTCACAAGGACAGGGGCAGACTGAGGGGAACACCAATAGCGCCGGGAGACCAGGGCAATACTATCGCTCTGATAACCGGAACAAGAGAAGAGATGAAAGGCCGGATTACCGGTATGGAGCGGCACAAGTAGCAGCTGTGGAGGAAGAGCAAGAGGGCGCCGGCAGTAGCCAGTGTCCGAGATATGAGGGCAATCAGCAGCCTCAGCAACAACAGCCACAGCAGCAAGCGCA